>APFE030233412.1:0-11064 GCA_000404065.3 Pinus taeda
TGTTAAGAATTATGGGAGAATAGCAGCACCTCTAACAACATTATTGAAGAAAGATGCATTTTCATGGACTCCGGAAGCAACAAAGGCCTTTGAACATCTTAAAGAGGCAATGTGCCAAGCACGGGTCTTAGCTACACCGGACTTCACAAAAACCTTTATTGTGGAATGTGATGCTTCAGGAAATGGAATTGGTGTTGTTTTAATGCAAGATGAAAGACCCATTGCTTTTGAAAGTCATCCAATAAAGGGAAATTTTTTACACAAAGCTATTTATGAGAAGTTTGGCAATACTACATGCACTTAATAAATGGTGACCCTACCTAATGGGAAGACACTTCAAGGTAAAAACGGATCATGATAGCCGTAAATACTTTTTAGAACAAAGATTATCCTATGAAGAGAAAAACAAGTGGGTCACAAAGATGTCAGGTTATGACTTTCAAATCATCTACAAAGAAGGGAAGAAAAATATGGTAGCAGATGCACTCTCAAGAAAGGATGAGAATATGGAAGCATTGTTGTGCGCCATTTCTATTATCCAACCAGATTGGATAAATGAAGCAAGGGAGGAATGGAAGAATGATGAAGAAGTATGGGCACTTATTCGAAATTTACAACAAGATTCCAGTACATCTAATACATTTAGCTGACAAAATGATTAATTATGCTACAAAAATTGCTTATACCTCTATAAGAATTCATAACTCAAACAAAAGATTCTTATGGAATTTCACACTTCTCCCTTAGGAGGGCACTCAGGATTTTTAAAAACTTATTACAGCGTCAAGAAGGAATTTTTTTGGGATGGCCTTAAATCGGATATTCAAAAGTTTGTGGCGGAATGTTTGGTTTTCCAACAAAATAAAGTTGAAACAATTAAGACCCCAGGTCTATTACAACCTTTGTCCATTCCAACCAACATTGGGAGGAGGCTTCAATGGATTTTATCACAAGCTTACCCAAATTTGAGGGAAAGAGTTTCATCATGGTGGTAGTTGACAGACTTACCAAGTATGCACACTTTTGTGCATTATCGCATCCATTTAAAGCTAGTACAGTTTCTACTTCATTTACGGAAAAAATTCAAAAGCTACATGGAAACCCAAAGATTATTGTAAAAGACAGAGATCCCATTTTCACTAGAAATTTTTGGACATAATTATTTTCTTGTCTTGGTACTTAGTTAGCTCATGGCTCATCTTATCATTGTCAATTTGATGGGCAAGCTGAGATAGTAAACAAATGTTTGGAAGGATATCTTCATTGCTTTGTATCTGATAAACAAAAACAATGGGTCAAATGGTTGCCTCTGGCTGAATGGTGGCATAATACTTACTTCCATATAGAAACAAAAATGACCCCATTTATGGCACTTTATGGATATCAGCCACCATTGATCATATCATATTTAAGAGAAAATTCTAAGGTTCAAGCAATGGAACATCACATTGAACATCAACAACATGTCTTCCAACTCTTAAAGAATAACCTCGTGTTGGCACAGAATATAATGAAACAACAGGCAGATCAATATCATAGTGAAAGAAGTTTTGATGTAGGTGATTGGGTATTCCTATGGCTACAACCATATAAACAATTGTCCCTCAAGCAAGCTAAGAAGGATAATAAATTATCACCAAAGTATTATGGTCCGTACAAGGTGTGGCAAAAGATTGGTACTATGGCATACAAATTGGAGCTTCCTGCAGCTTCTCGATTGCACCCAGTTTTCCATGTTTCATGTTTAAAGAAGGTTATAGGCGGCAAGCTCCCAGTTCAAACAATATTGCCAGAACTTGACGAGGAAGGAAAAATTATATTGGAACCGGAAGCAGTCATAGAAACAAGAACTCGACAGCTACGAAATCGTTCAATTTCAGAGTATCTTATCAAGTGGAAGAACTTATCAGCTGAAGATTCCACATGGGAAGATGAGAATTTTATGTAGAAGTATCCAGAACTACTCAAGCGTTGAGGACAACACTTTTTTGAAGGAGAGGGGCATGTTGGGTCCCTATAATACTAGTGATTACCCCATTACTATTGTAGTTATACCCCTTATTAATATTGTTGTGCCCCTATTGCCCCCATATTGTTACTATTGTGCCCCATAGAAGCCCACTATTGTTATTATTGTGCCCTTACATTATTATTGTTATGTAGGCTCTGATTATTTTATGACCCCTTAGACTCCTATATATAGAAAGGAGGTCTTTTGATTTGTATCATCCAAGAATTGTTCATTTATGTAATGTAAAGGAGGTTTCCCCCTCGAAGAGGCTGAATTCTAAGGCATTGATCTATCTTTTCTATCTTTTCTTGAGCTGGTTTCATAACAATTTATCATCACAATAGTAGCACAATCCTTGTTTTCTTCTTTCAACCATTTCTGATGGGGACACCTTTTGAACCTTAAGTGTTTAGGTAGGGCCCTGATCCTGGGTGGGGAGTCCCTTGGCTATGAAATTTGGACGATTAGACTAGGAAACTAAAGCACGTTCCACTTCGACAGCCTTTGTGCAAACGCCTATCCATGTAGGTGGGTGGTGCATCCAGACATGTGCTTGGATGGCTTCTTTGAGACCACTTATAAAACATTCCAAGTAGAATTCATCTCCTATACCTTCTGTTCGGATGGCCAGTGTCTCAAAGGTTGCAATATAGTCTTTTACTATGCCTATCTGTCAGAGCTTAGTAAGATGATCCAAAAACTTAGATTCTCTAACAAATCGGTCACAAAGGGATTTTGAGAACACCTGCCAAGTTATGTTCTCGGGATAGCATTTCTGATGCCACCACCACCATTGCCGTCTCTCTCGGTCCAAGTAAAGAGCTCCCACACGTAGTTTAGTTGGATCATCGCGGATATCATTCAGAATGAAATATTGTTTCATTTGTGCTACCCATACTATGGGATTAGAGCCATCAAATTTATACATGTCCAGCTTGAGTGGTCGAGGGTTGGAATGTTGGTGATTTCCATGGAAGTGAATATGATGGCTAGATTCTCCTTCAAGGTGTTCATCAATACCATGTGCCTCCATATGCAACCTCGACATGCTCATATTGAATTGTGTAATTTTTTGCATATCGTCCTGGAAAGAATCCAACTTTTTTTCAAGGCACTCGATCTTCTCGTTGGCCATGACTTGAGCTCTAGTTTCTACCATACACAGATCTTGGTCACTTCACGCTACTTTGAAAAAATTTGGGACCGCTAGAAAATTGGATCTGACAATGGTACCACTGCGATTAGCTCTTCATCCTAAATCTTATGGGTTGAGTCTCTTATAAGCGTCCCAGGAAGGCCTCAGATTTTATTTTTTTTTACTCTGAATAGAGTTTTACTCCCCAGTGATCAATACTGCAGTGGCCAATTTCCAGAAAAATTGATCCTGCCTAATGTCCTGCAAAATTGGGCCCAGACTATAGCAACCACAAGCCTTACTACACAAATGGTCAGATGTGCCTGGGAAACCCCAATGATGGAATGTAAATTGGACTATGATGACAGAACCTCGACTGGTGGATCTGATTGGTGCAGCGGTGACAGAACCCCAACTGCTAGATTTGAATGGTACTACGACAGTAGAACCCCAACTGGTCGATTTGATTGTGGCGGTGGCAACAGAACCCCAACTACTAGATCTAAATCATACTACAACATCAGAACCCCAACTGGTAGATCTTATCTTGTAAATAAGATAATGGGCGATCTTTAGAGAGTCGAGGGAACTATGGTCACAAAGGAGTGTTAGGTACTATAAATCACAATATACATAAGGGTCCAACAATAGTACTCGGCCCAATCTTTTAGGGAGATAACTAAGGAGGATCAACCGTACCCGTAGCCATACTACCCGACTACCCTATCGTACGCGTGAGTAATCTCCCCGAGTGTTGTTCTCAGTGTACTGTAGCAACAAGACGACTGATGGCTTATCTAAGGTGAGGTTTTAGGTGAGTCTAGGGGGCTTCTGATATACCCAGATGGTACGTGGAAGGCAGTCCATGCGCGGTTCTGTCTAATGCACTACTACTCAAAGGGGTACCCACAAGGGTTACAACAGGGTCAAACAAGTGTGACCACCTCTTGTATTTCCTACGTGCATGCCTCCCCAAATCCGTAGGTTTATGCGCTCAACGAAAGATATCATGGCTTAAAGATGTCAGAACATGTTTCTAGCCTAAAAAAAATTATGCCAAAAAATGGAGGTACCATCGACCCTAGAAAGTGCTCTGATACCACTTGTTATGCTCTTGACCTGCGAGAAATTCCAAAATACCAAATATGCAAAGAAATACAACCCAGAACACAAAATAAAATGAGAAAAACAACAAGTATTTTATTATTCAGAGATAAAAGCATTGTTCACTTTCCTCTTCAAGGGGGAAACCTCCAGCAGAGTAGAGCTCGATTCCAAAATAAGACTCAATGATCTTTCCCTTCTAACTAGGACTATTTATAGCTAAATGACCTTCAACAACCTAACGAATAGTGGTCCTTTACATAAAAAGGGTTAACCACTTTATTTATTAATTATGGCCTTTTTGCAACTAACTATGGTCCCTTTCTTAAATGCAGGTCAACCACTTACAGTTATTAATATAGGCTTTGTTGACTGCTTAACTAACTATGACTATGACTCGATCCTATTGGGTTTATTACATAAATAAAGGGGTTAGGGTTGGACCCTAACAACTTCAAGGTCAAAAATCATGCAAGTAGTAGGATTGGTTGCAAGATTTCAATTTGCACCAAAAGAGACATGTGCAAGCAACAAAAAAAATATTATGATATCTGAAGGGCACATTGTACTGTGGCTTATGCATGAGGTCTTCACTCAATGAACCTTTGACATATCACATGTGTTTGTGGTGTTAATGTTTCAAATGCGATCAAAGTCCACCTTGCACAACTCAAATTATTGATATGATGAATGCATTAGATTCCTCTTTTCAAGAGGACCAAAATCAACATAAAGATCACCTTATTTGGACAAGCGGAAGTTGAGTTTTGAATTATTTTATTCATACATGTATTATGGAATGGGTCGGCCCTAACCACATGTGTAATTTTTTAGGTCAGCCTCGACCCCATGTGGAACCTTAGGAAAGCAATAAATAGAAGATACTTCAAGCTCATTTAGACACATTTACCAATCCATCTTCTCTTCTCTTCTCTTCTTAGTTCGCACAGGTCTGTCGGAGGAAAGTTTGTGCAAGGGTATGAAATATCAAGGGCGAAGCTCGCACTGATCTAGGGTTTTCTGGATCTCTAATGTTGGCACGTAACTGATTATTTTAGTCCCTAGATGTTGGCACACAGTGGTCCTGATAACGTCCAAGGAGCCTTGTACATTGGCATAATGATTTATGGGAGCGTCAATGGTTTCAGAGATAGATCAGGTTGTATTAGTCCCCAGACGCTCGCACAGAGTGTTCTTGAGAGCGTTCGGGCTACTATACATGCTTGCAAAGTTGCCTTATGAGAGAATCCAGGGCTTGAGGCAGATTTGGGTATGTTTAACCCTGGAAGCCGTCATCTAGTTCACCTGGGAATTAGATCCTTAGTCAAAGGGAGAATATATTCTCAACAATCTTACTCATATTACTATTTCCATTTGTGTTGCTGAAGTATATGTGCATCAGACAATATCGATTTACAGCAAAGTCTCAGATATGAAGCTTGTATAGAAATTATGATTTCTGCTCTAGACGTAGGCACTGAACTAGGATATTCCGTCCCTGGATGCACGCATGCTAAGGCTCAAGGAGTGTCCAGGTAGCTAAATATTCTCCCATGATAACTTGAAGGGAGTGTCCAAGGGTTTGTCTACAGATGAACATCATCTTAAGATTTCTGAAGTTGTCTAAACTCTTAATCAAGGTGTCTCTAACATATTCTGCCTCTGTGATTTTATTTCTAAATTTGTTTGGTTAAAATTGCTAATCACATAAAAATGAAGTATTGTGCATGAAATCCAATGGTCATCTGGAAAATATCAGTTCCACAGATATGTTGCAGATAACAGGATCTGGAAGCAGGAAAAGCTTGAATGCTTTCCATAACATGAACATGTAGACTGAACTTACGTTTGCATGTGAACGAGACATACATATAGATATGTCACTATGTTTGTGCTACAATAGGTTGGCATGATTTGGATGATCAATATAGATGACCAGTGTTTTTTCATGATGCTTGAAAATAACTTTGAGTTGTTTATTGAGATATGCTTTGACTATAGATCTCTTTATGATAGAAAATTTGGACTTGACCTAATGTCCAATGATTTGATCTGATGATCGTTGATTTGTCTTGATGTTAATACTATGTGGGTATTCGAAAATTGGCCTCCTTGTTCCTAGCACAATGGTTGAGGTATTGGCAGTTGTGATTCAGCATGAACATGGAACCTGCATGACTCATCCTTGGTGTATGAATTTTCACCTAGTGACATACATGACTTGTGTGATGATTATGAGAATGACTTGATAAAGTTTAGATTGATAATGCATGGATGATTACAACTTGTTAGCATAATAATAAATGAATTCATGACTTGATATGAGCTCTCCCCATCACCCGTTGAAATTATTCCATATTGTGATGTTGATGACTTTGATAATGGTTGTGATCTGACTTCTAAACTTTGATAAGCTGACTCTATTGATGTGATGGTACAACATTCATTTATGTAAGGTTGTTTATGATGGCTTAGCAAGGCATTATTCTTAGGGCATTGCATGAATCAAGCTCCACAATCCAAATATGTCTATATCTGACAGAGTTTTGATGAAGTTGGGATGATGATTTCCAAGGTATGGCTTTGATTTTGACTATGGTTTTGGTTTGATAACCTGATGTTGATGACATGAATGAATATAAATGAAGTAGATCCTTAGTCAGAGGGAGAATATATTCTCAAGACTCTTACTCATATTACTATTTGCATTTGTGTTGCTAAAGTATGATTTATGTGCATCTAACAATATCAATTTACAACAGAGTCTCAGTTATGAAGCTTGTATAGAAATTGGGATTTCTACTCCGGATGTAGGCATTGAACCAGGATATTCCCTGGATGCATGCATGTTGAGTCTCATGGGATTTCTAGGCAGCTAAAGATGCTCCCATGATAACTTGAAGGGAGCGTCCAAGGGTTTGACTACAGATGACCATCATCTGAAGCTTTATGAAGTTGTCTAAACTCTGAATCAAGGTGTCTCTAACATATTCTGCGTTTGTAATTTGATTTCTAAAGTTGTTGGGTTAAAATTGCTAATCACATAAAAATGAAGTATTGTGCATGAAATCAGTTGGTCACCTAGAAAATATTAGTTCCATAGATATGTTGCAGATAACAAGATTTGGAAGTAGGAAAACCTTGAATGTTTTCCATAACATGAACATGTAGACTGAACTTGTGTTTGCACGTGACCGAGACATACATATAGATATGTCACTATGTTTGTGCTACAAGAGGTTGGCATGATTTGGATGATCGATATAGATGACTAGTGTGTTTTCATGATGCTTGACAATAACTTTGAATTGATTATTGAGATATGCTTTAACTATAGATCTCTATATGATAGTAAATTTGGATTTGACCTGATGTCCAATGATTTGATTTAACGATTTTTTATTTGTCCTGATGTCAATGCTATGTGGGTATTCGAAAATTGGCCTCCTTGTTCCTAGAACAATGGTTGAGGTATTGATAGTTGTGATTTAGCATGAACATGGAACCTGCATGACTCATCCTTGGTGTATGAATTTTGATCTAGTAACATACAAGACTTGTATTATGATTATGAGAATGAATTGATAAATTTTAGATTGATAATGCATGGCTGATTACAACTTGTTAGCATAATAATAAATGAAGTCACGACTTGATATGAGCTCTCCCTATCACCCATTGAAAGTATTTCATATTGTGATGTTGATGACTTTGATAATGGTCGTGATCTAACTTCTAAACTTTGATAAGTTGACTCTGTTGATGTGATGGTACACCATTGATTTATGTAAGGTTGATTATGATGGCTTAGCAAGGCATTATGCTTAGAGCATTGCATGAATCACGCTCCCCAGTCCAGATACGTTTATATCTAACAGTTATTTGATGAAGTTAGGATGATGAGTTCCAAGGTATGGCTTTAATTTTGACTATGGTTTTGGTTTTATAACCTGATGTTGATGACATGAATGAATATAAATGAAGTAGATCCTTATCCAGAGGGAGAATATATTCTAAAGACTCTTAATCATATGACTATTTGCATTTGTGTTGCTGAAGTATGATTTATGTGCATCTGACAATATCGATTTACAACAGAGTCTTAGATCTAAAGCTTGTATTAAATAGGAATCTAATGCAATCGTCTTTGAGTCGAAAAACTTTACACAAGCTAGGTAATATAAGCATTGGGCTAATTCTATGGAAGAAGAACTAAATCAAATTGAGAATAATAACACATGGGAACTCATGCCCAGGACAAAATACAAGAATGTGATTGGCACCAAATGGGTCTTTAGAAACAATTTCACTAAATATGGACGTGTAGTAAAAAATAAAGCAATATTTATCTGTAAAAGGGATGTTCAAGTTGAAGGTATTGACTTTGAAGAAAAAATTTCTCTAGTTGCAATATTAGAATTAATCAAAATATTTTTTTCATTTGTGTGTTTCAAGAACTTCAAAGACTATCAAATGGATTCCAAATTAATCTTTCTAAATGGAAATCTAGAAGAAGTATATATTGAACAACTAGAAGAATTTCAATTGCCAAAAAATGAAGATCATGTGTGCAGGCTAAAGAAATCACTCTATGGACTAAATCAAGCTCCTAAAGCTTTGTATCAATACTTCACAAATACCTACAAAAACAAGGTTTCAAAAGAGGAGTTGCAGACAAGAATATTTACATCAAAGAGGAAAATGAAAAATTATTAAACATTGTGGTTTATGTGGATGATGTCATTTTTGGAAGTAATTTATGAGCCCTGGTATTCTACCAAGAATGTTGCAATTCCCAATGGATTCTCAACTCAAATTATGAATCGGGGTTCAAACTTAGAGGTGACAGTGTTATATGTGTGGGTTATGTTCTCCTCATGTCACCCTCAGTCATGAAATTTAAATATAAATGCTAATTGATAATGCATGAAAGAGAAAGGGATAGTCTATTTGTGGAAGTAAATCATACTACTCTACTTTTCACATTTAATCAAATCAATAACTATTTGTATGCATCGTTGAGCTACTTCACAATTTCTTGAAAATAAGGAATCTATTTTTTAACATGCCTATGTTTTGCTATCTTATGGTTGCAGTGAGGAAAGGAGGAGGTTGGAGTGGTATTAGAGTCTTCCTTAATCATCAAATCACAAGTTGGGGACCATTATTCAACTTAACTAGGCTAGGATCAAATTAGGGAGCAAAACTGGTTGAGAAGAACACTACTACTGGGTTGCTATAGGAGGTGCTACAAGAGGGCTTATATTTCTACAAGAGGGCCTATTTTGCTACAGGAGGGGGGGTCAAGAGTGTTTTAAGTATGGAAATGGTGTCTTATAGATGGAGGAATTTGGATAAGGTACAAGTTGATGAATGAAGGTTGTGGGATCCCCTTGGCCAAGACTAGTACACCTCGAGGGTCTATCTTGTACCAAAGTTGATGCCCACAGTATCCTTTATTTGACTTGACAGAGTGACTTTTGGATAAAAAGGTTGGAAGTAGTTTGAGGTGCCCAAGAGGAGGACGGAAAATTCCAGGTGACTGTGGGAAGGTATTTCCACCCCTACAAACCAACACAGTCCCTCCAACTAGCCAACTACATGCATCAAGTGACCAATAACACAGTGAGAAATTAACATGGAAAAGATGAGTTGAATTTGATCAAAATCTATTCTATCCCACAACACTACTCTAATAATTAAAATAATGACATTAACTCCTAATTTGCAGAGAATAAGCATGAAAAAGGATCACAAACTAACATCTATCCATTTCCTAGAAACCATAAACAAATATTTTTGGATTGTGACTGTAAGTATTTCCAATCACACTTCCCACAAGAGAGGTGATAGGAAAACCTGAAATCACATTTTTTATGACATAAAATCTTCTAAAACGAGAGAAGGATTACAATTCTTTGAAATTGGAACAAGAAGGAAATACAAGAGAGGGACTAAAGCCTCTAGGTTGGGCCCAAACCCAAGGGTTTCATCCCTCCAAAACTAACTTATATGCAGATCAATGTTAAACCTCTCATTAAAAAAAATAATAGTTTCATACATCATATGAAAGTTAAGAATAACAATGTAAAGCACTAGGCTTTCAGTGGCTACTCTTAGCTGCAACAAAAATTTTCATCCTAATTAGCCTTTCAGTTTGTTTATTTATACAAAAAGGTAGTCGATTGCAGCTCCCTTGAAAAGAGAAGTGATTCTTTCCAAGATATCGAAAGTTGTGGATCTAGTCCTCCTTGATCTTCACATGTACTTGGAGTCCCTCGTCTTCCAGTCAATTCTAGCTATGAGTGAGGATTTTGTGATCCCAAGCCGAGTTAGAGAGTTAAGGAGGTGGAAAAACCCCTTATATTCTCTCTCGGTTGTCTTAATCATGCCCCTACATAGTAAATGCCTCAAAATGCTTCGTTTTCCTACAAATCAATCACATTAGGCCATACAATATGACAAACACCTTTTAGTTTTCTTTGTTAAGAATATTATGGCTAAAAAAGCAAACTAATGTGAGAAAAGGATAATTTTAAGGGTTGGAGGATAGCATAATGAACTTCAAAATATACCTATTGATGGGACCCATCAGTAATACCAACAGAATAAGTCAAAATTTTCAAAAGAAATTAAAGATGAATTTGATATGTCCATGCTTGGGGAATTGTAGGAATTTATAGGGTAAGTTCCTCAGACAGAACACCAAAGGACACTGCTCAAAAACAGATCACAGATCAATACACCAGTATTTTTGACGTGGTTAAAACCCTCAAAGAGGGAAACAGTCCACGGCCTGAGCCAACGTGGCCAC
>APFE030233420.1:0-33141 GCA_000404065.3 Pinus taeda
TTCCGCTTTTTTCCCGATTTTTCCGATTTTTTCATTTTTTTCCCCGCGCCGATTAAATCCCGCTCGCGCTTTTAACAACATTGATGCTACCATCCCCATGCCTAATAGTACCTTTGTCAGACTTGATCGTGAGTTTGAGAAAAGATATCATGTTGAAGATCCAAGGAAGCCCAACAATGAGATTATCTACAGATCATGCTAGGCAGGAAGTGATGCAGTGTTAACAAATTTTCTTCCCCTTTAACATAACAAATTCAAAATGAAGAAATTAGGCATAGCTTAAAAAGTTGGGGTACTTCAAATCTTCCATTAGAGCATTTTCAAGACAAAACAATAGGATTGGCAATAAATGCATCATCATCACCATCGCAACTAACCAAGAAGAAAAGAAAAAAACGAAAAAAGATATAAAAAATGAAACACTAGTTTGGTCAAGCCTCCACGCATCAATAGTCAGAAAAGGAAAAGGAAGAGGTTTGGTATATTTGATGGCCACAAACATGTTAATACTGTTGGAAATACTGAGGAGGGGGGTGAACCAGTGTTTCTTTTCAATTGTTATTTTTTTTAGTCAAAACATTTATATTCAGAACACAAGATGAACAACAAGAATAAATGCTTTTATTAATAATCTTTGCAATAAAATAGATACTATATATATATATATATATATATATATATGTGTTCCAATCTATTGCCAAGCACCAACTTGGACTTTTGTGAGGCTCCAACCTCCAGAGCACCAACTCTGTTTTGTCAAGGCACCAACCTTGGACTTAGGAGCACCAACTCCCAGGTCACCAATCCTTCCAGTTCTGAGCCACCAACCTCAAGGACACCAATCCTTCTATTTCTGAGGCTTCAACCCCAAGGTCTTTGACCCAATCTTGTCAAGGCATGTTTGATAGTGATTCTCTGCTCCCAAGACTCTTCTTTACTAAATTTTGTTTGTTTACAGCTTCACTGTAGTCTCCATGCTACAACATCAATGGCAATCAGTCTTCATATGAGGAAGTCTTTACAACTCTTCATACTGTCCACACAGAGTTTGCAAAAGTTATCTCATGATGATATCAAATAGCCATCACGATCTCTGATAACGTCTCCACACAGCGTTAGTGAGTCTACTATTAGCTGCACTAAGCTCTGCACAAGAACCAACTCTCTGTTTCAATCCTCTTTTCTACCAATCACAATAAATGCTTCAGGCGTGACTGCTTCTCACCGTTCTCTTACTTCCTAAAAACAAAATCACATATGCTTCAATGCCAGTGCTGGCTACTGCTCCCTTCAAATGATGTCAGATAAAACTTTATTTATTATATCACGAAATTGTTCTTCAAAATGCATTATGTACCTGATTGATTCATCACAGGTTTGAGTCTTTCACAGGGTAACACAATCAACAGAGTTGCTTGTCCTTTGACTGCCTCCTGTCCTGCTGGACCTTCATCTTCCTTCTGTCCTGATGGACCTTCAGCCCTTTTCTGTTCTGCTGGACCTACGACTTGCTCGTTTCTTCTAGTTCGCCAACCTTACTTTGAACCTTCCTTGTTCACTGTTATAGAAGCCTAATATGCCTAACCTTTTGGCTTCTGCCTTGCTCGCTTGAGCTTTGACTTCCTCAACTCTCGCTCGACCTTTCGCATCCCCTCTTGATCGCTTGGTCTTCGGCTTCCCAATCTACGCTCGCTCGTCCTTTCGTCTTCTTTTCATAATCGCATATGGGTTTCACCAATGACCGGAAAGGCATGTTTCTTGGCAAGAGGCCGACTTGCATATTAAAAAACATATTGAAGCGCATTTTCGTCCATAGACTTGATTATTCACGGAAACCATATAAGAGAGGCTATAGCCATATAGAGGTCCCACATGCCATGTCATCCTTTTATTGTAATCGTCGCTTTAATATGACAAGGCCTTAAGCCTTTAAACTCGGGACCATACAATATATCGGAATACAAGGATGCACAGGAAATACACGGAAAACCTTGCTCCAAAACACTTAGTCGGACTTCAAATATTTATACACCCGGACCTATATATATTGTCGGGTTCGTATGTATATATCGCAATCGGAGTTTTAACGTGACAAGGCCTTAAACACTGCGATACATAAGTCCCGATACGGTGGATGCAATATACCATTAGGGCGCGATATAATAGGACCATCGAGTCCGCAATTGTATATCGCAATTGGCTATTTCAATGTGGCGTCCTGTTAAGACTTACAATATGATAATTCCGATGAGGTGGACGCGATATGATATTAAATGGTTGTTAATACATTCGTCGGGTCGATGTATTATCGCAATCGGCACTTTCAATGTGGCAAGGCTTTACAAGAGTTTTGTGATATGGCAGATGCGATGTAACTTTAAAGTATATTCCAATGGAATCCTCGGGCCCGAGTATTGTCTCGCATATGCATATATATATATATATAATTTATATATAATATATATATCGCAATCACATATTTAATGTGCCATCCCTTTATAACTTATTATATGATATTGAGTGGTATTCCCTAGCGATCCTCCACCATTGATCTGCTCATGATCCAACGGTCAACACTTAACCCAATCAACCCAAAACCGTCCATTGATCCTTCACCGTCGATCAACCTGCGCTGGATCTAACGGCCTGCATGAATTTCGGGTGAGCAATTTGCAAGGGAAATAACCACCCGAAAAAGTGGTTTTCTCTCTCCACCCGAGTGCTACGTGTCGCCCATTGAATGGAATCAGGCGCTCTCCTCTAAATAGCACTTTTCGCCTAGCGTCCACCCGAAAACTACTGCCACTATTACAAACCCGCTTATAGTTGTTGAACGCGGATACACAGAGTAACGACTCTCCGCTCCAATAGCTCTTTCCGCTCTTCTCTGGTCTGATATGGCTCCACGATGGCCTCTGATACACTGCTCCAATAGCTCTTCTTTGATATTCCTCCTCTATCTCATGATATGGCTCCTCTGTTAACTGCTCTTCCGTTGGCTTCTCCTCCTGATGCATGTTCCTCTTTGTTCCTTCCAATGAACAATATGGCTCCTCTGTTAACTGCTTTTCCGCTGGCTTCTCCTCCTGATGCGTGTTCCTCTTTGTTCCTTCTAATGAACAATATGGCTCCTCTGTTAACTGCTCTTCCGCTTATGCACCTCCGATATGTGTTTCTTGTGGCTTCCAATGACCTCTTCCTCTTACACTTCGGCTTCATGCTTTATGATGGCTTTTGATAACTTCTTCTCTTGTTTCTCCTCATGGCTTCTTGCTTCGCTTCTCCTAGAATATTGCTATATTGACATCAATGACAATCTAGGTCAACAATCTCCCCCTTTGTTATTGATGACAATATTCTTTTTCTCTCCCCCTTTGACATCAATGGCAAAGGAATGCTAAGGGACTCCCCCTATCAAACTGCTTCTGTTCTTTATGAATAGTAGATTTTCATGAGTATGTTACTCCCCGTGTAATAGTGCTTTTCTTTTTACTCAAGATAGAAGGATTGATGCTTTATCATTTATTAGCACATTATCCCCTCTTCATGTCTCATAACTACTTTATCATGGCTTCAACAATGCTTAAAGATGCTCCACTTCAATGCTTTCAAATAGCCACACACCAAGTGTCCAAGTCCAAGGTTTTATGCTTCAATCCATATTTTGTTGTCTCCATAGTCAGAATTAAGGGGCCTTCATAGTCCGATCAAGAAAATGCCACTGAAATTGTCTTTCTTGCTATCTATCTTTAGATTAGAGTTCCTTTGTATTTCTGTGCTTCTCCTTAAGTTACTGAGCTATATTCCACTGCACAACATTCTCCTTTCTATAGTCTTCTTGATGAGCCATCTTTTCCTTGTGTTCTTGTAAAGGTTTCTGCAAGTTATCTCCACTAGTTGATTTTTATATCCAATCTGTGACAGCCTATCAAATTCTTTTTGCTGATTTGCATCTTTTTGCAATGCTTCCGTTTTGGTTAGATGCTGCCAACTGCTCTTGCTTCATGCTCCATTTCAAATGTATCTGTTTGTTTGAAGGTTGCCTCTATTTCTCTAGTATTAGATGACCTTCTCTGTTGCTCCAATTTCTACTTAGTGATCAAGTGGAAAACATTTTCAACAACAGTCCGAAGAATTGTTACAAGATCTTGTTCTTCAGTGGAGTACTCCTGAGAAATGATCTTTATCAAGGAATGATTGTTAATATAGCTCAACAAGGATTTCATAAGGAACCTTTCACTAATAGCTTTTGCAATAATGATCAAGAATCACAGGGTCCCCCTGACTGCATGCATCATCTCTTTTGGCAAAATCTTCTTATCAAATGCTTAGATTAACGAAGATCAGGTCAACAACATGTGTTGTTGGCTGGAGATTTCAAGGGACTTTTGAATTGTATTAGCTTCCTTCTCCATACTTGTGTAACTTTCTTCTTTTGCATGGTTCTAGCTTGTGTAAGAGCTCAAGTTAAGTTACAATCATGTGCCATATGACCAATGTTATGACACTTGAAGCATTCTACATTGTTCATGAATAAGAATTCATGATTTTTTCCTGCAAAATTGTTCCTTGGAGATTGTTGGGGACCATAACATCTATCTTTATGATATGGTTGGGGACCTTAACATCTATCTTTATGATATGCTTTACAATCTTTTGCCATGTGACCAAAGTTTGTACAAGAATAACAATAACCAAGAAATAAACTTTGGTACGTGGGAGATGGAGATTTCCTTGATGTACTTCTGAAGTCTTTCTGTTTTGAGATCCTTTGAAGATAACCATTGCTTCTAGCATCCTTGACATTATCTACATTTCTTCTTGGAGCAAGATTTCTTCCATTGTTGCCTTGATTTTTCTCCTTGCCTTTGCTGGAATTGGGAGCATCACCATTTCTTTCTGGCTTCTTCACATCCCTTTTGTTTGAAGCATTATCATTCTTGTTTGAGGATTCACTTGCATACCCGAGACTTGATTTATCAAATGGAGATGGCTGAGCATGTCATCCAAGGCTTGAGAGCTCTTCAAGGTTTTGTTCATCCCTTCAACCTTTTTCTTGAGGAAGACAATCTCTTCTTCCAATCTTTCACACTCATTATTTTTCTTAGCAAGTTGTTTCTTTGTTTCTTCCTTGATATGAGCAGCTTCATTTGCTTCTATTTTAAGGGAAGATGATACCTGACTTCATTTTGAAGATTTCTTCATTTTCCTTTGCTAGACAGCTCTCCATTTCTTCCTTGATCCTTGCAGCTTTACATGTTTCGGCCTTGAGAAGTTTGATGTTAGATTTTAATTTGAAAATTTCTTCATCCTTTGCTTTTAGTTGACATATCATGGTGTTTCTCTCCTTTTTTGCTTCATCAACCTGTTCTTCTATGATTTCCAATGCTTCCAGTGTCTAAATTTCTTGCTTCTTGTAGTTGAGATTTGAGAGAGGAGACCTCTACCTCATACTGACCAATCTCTTCTTCAAGTTTGTTCAAGCTCTTGTGCCTTTGTTCAAGTTGACTTGACAAGGTATCTTCCCGTTTCTTTGCTTTATCCAATTGATTTGTCATGGATATGACTTCTTCATGATGCTTTCTTTTGCTTTGATGAAATTCCTCGTTAAGCTTGACAAGCTCTTCATCCCTTTCCTGTATTTGAAGCTGGACAAGGTCAACTTTCTTCCTTGTTTGGTCTTGGTCACCAGCTAGTGCTTTCTTCTTAAGTTCCTTATTTTCCTTTTTCAAATTGATAATCTCTTCCATGGCAGTTGTAAGTTGAGCGAGGAGATCTTCTACAAAATCTTTTTCATTTTCTTCATCTTCTAGGTCTTCTTTAGCCTTGATGTCATCATTCTCATTTTTAGCTTCTATGATGGGTTCTGGATTTTCTTCTTGATTTTCATCATCTTCTTGATTGATGGTCATGTTAAATGCTCCTTTTGAGTGAAGGTCATGAAGTTTGTCCCATATACCCTTTGCTGACGAACATTTTCCTAAATTGTTCTTTATAGAATCAGGTAGCCCATTCAAGATTGCCTTCATTGCTTTTTCATTGTACTCCTTGGATTCTCCATCCATCATGCTATCAACAATTACTAATTTCTAGATTTCAGTGCCTTGAGTCTTTAAGAAATTTCTCTTTCTTGCTTCCCATATATTAAAGTTCCCATTGAATCATGGAGCCTCCTCAAATTGATTGTCTTTTATTTTAGTGGTAGAGGGAGACACATCCTTAGGAGGATTGGAGACTTTCTTCCTTAGCTTCGCCATTTGTGTTCTAAAGATCAACCTTCAAGCTATTAGGCTTTGAGTGAAGGTACTGGCTCTGATACCAATTGTTGGAAATACTGAGGGGGGGTGAATCAAATATTTCTTTTCAATTGTTATTTTTTCCAGTCAAAACATTTATATTCAAAACACAAGATGAACAACAAGAATAAATGCTTTTATTAATATAATCTTTGCAATAAAATAGATACAGTATATATATATATATATGGTTCCAATCTGTTACCAAGCACCAACTTGGACTTTTGTGAGGCTCCAACCTCTAGAGCACCAACTCTGTTTTGTCAAGGCACTAACCTTGGACTTAGGAGCACCAACTCTATTTTGTCAAGGCACCAACCTTGGACTTAGGAGCACCAACTCCCAGGACACCAATGCTTCAAGTTTTGAGGCACCAACCTCAAGGACACCAATCCTTCCAATTCTAAGGCTCCAACCCCAAGGGCTCTGACCCGATCTTGTCAAGGCATGTTTGATAGTGATTCTCTGCTCCCAAGACTCTTCTTTACTGAATTCTGTCTGTTTACAACTTCACTGTAGTCTCCATGCTACAACATTAATGGCAACCAATCTTCATATGAAGAAGTCTTTACAACTCTTCATACTGTCCACATAGAGTTTGCAAAAGTTATTTCATGATGATATCAAATAGCCATCATGATCTCTGATAACGTCTCCACACAGCGTTAGTGAGTCTACTATTAGTTGCACTAAGCTCTGCACAAGAACCAACTCTCTGTTTCAATCCTCTTTTCTACCAATCACAATAAATGCTTCAGGCGTGACTGCTTCTCACTGTTCTCTTACTTCCCAGAAACAAAATCACATATGCTTCAATGCCAGTGCTGGCTACTGCACCCTTCAAACGATGTTAGATAAAAATTTATTTATTATATCACAGAATTGTTCTTCAGAATGCATTATGTACTTGATTGATTCATCACAGGTCTGAGTCTTTCACAAGGTAACACGATCAACAGAGTTGCTCATCCTTCCACTGCCTCCTGTCCTGTTGGACCTTCGGCCCTTTTTTGTTCTGCGGGACCTACGACTTGCTCCTTTCTTCCAATTCGCCAACCTTACTTTGAACCTTCCTTGTTCACTGTTATAGAAGCCTGATACTCCTGACCTTTTGACTTCCTCCTTGCTCGCTTGAGCATCGACTTCCTCAACGCTCGCTCGACCTTTCGCATCCCCTCTTGGTCGCTTGGTCTTTGGCTTCCCAATCTACGCTCGCTCGTCCTTTCGTCTTCTTTTCATAATCACATATGGGTTTCACCAATGACCGGAAAGGCACATTTATTGGAAAGAGGCCGACTTGCATATTAAAAAACATATTGAAGCGTTTTTTCGTCCATAGATTTGATTATTCATGGAAACCATATAAGAGACGCTATAGCCGTATAGAGGTCCCACATGCCATGTCATCCTTTTATCGCAATCGCCTCTTTAATATGACAAGGCCTTAAGCCTTTAAACCCGGGACCATACAATATATCGGAATACAAGGATGCACAGGAAATACACGGAAAACCCTGCTTCAAAACACTTATCTAGACTTCAAATATTTATACACCTGGACCTATATATATCGTCGGGTCCGTATGTATATATCGCAATCGGAGTTTTAACGTGACAAAGCCCTAAAAACTACGATACATAACTCTCGATATGATGGACACGATATACCATTAGGGCGCGATATAATAGGACCATCGGGTCCGCAACTGTATATCGTAATCCGCTGTTTGAATGTGGCATCCCGTTAAGACTTATGATATGATAATTCGGATGAGGCGAACACGATATGATATTAAATGGTTGTTAATACATCCATTGGGTCCATGTATTATCACAAGTGACACTTTCAATGTGACAAGGCTTTATAAGAGTTTTGCGATATGGCGGATGTGATGTAACTTTAAAGTGTATTACAATGGAATCCCCGGGCCCGAGTATTGTATCACATATATATATATATATCTCAATCGCATATTGAATGTGCCATCCCTTTATAACTTATGATATGATATTAAGTGGTATTCCTTAGTGATCCTCCACCGTTGATCTGCTCACGATCCGACGGTTAACACTTAACCCGATCAACCCAAAACCGTCCGTTGATCCTTCGCCGTCGATCAACCCATGCTGGATCCAACGACTTGCATGAAGTTCAGGTGAGCAATTTGCAAGGGAAATAACTACCCGAAAAAGTGGTTTTCTCTCTCCACTTGAGTGCTACGTGTTGCCCATTGAATGGAATTGGGTGCTCTCCTCTAAATACCACTTATCGTCTAGCGTCCATCCGAAAATCACTGCCACTATTACAAACCTGCTTATAGCTGTTGAACGTGGATACACAGAGTAATGACTCTTCGCTCCAATAGCTCTTTCTGCTCGTCTCTGGTCTGATATGGCTCCACGATGGCTTCTGATACACTACTCCAATAGCTCTTCTCTGATATTCCTCCTCTATCTCATGATATGGCTCCTTTGTTAACTGCTCTTTTGCTGGCTTCTCCTCCTGATGCGTGTTCCTCTTTGTTCCTTCTAATGAACAATATGGCTCCTCTGTTAACTGCTCTTCCGCTGGCTTCTCCTCGTGATGCGTGTTCCTCTTTGTTCCTTCTAATGAACAATATGGCTCCTTTGTTAACTGCTTTTCCGCTTATGCACCTCCGATATGTGTTTCTCTTTGTTTCTCGTGGCTTCCAATGACCTCTTCCTCTTATGCTTTGGCTTCATGCTTTATGATGGCTTTTGATAACTTCTTCTCTTGTTTCTCCGCATGGCTTCTTGCTCTGCTTCTCCTAGAATATTGCCATATTGACATCAATGACATTCTAGGTCAACAAATACTAGAGCAAATCATAGTCCCAAGATAGTCAGAATTGGGCAAGGCACATCAAAGAAAGAACCTATGGACTTGCTTGTGAGTAAGCAGGTTCTCAAGATGGATTTCACCGAAGACATCTGATGCCATGGGGCATCTTTTTGAATCATATTTCTAACCTTATCCCTTGTCATTTTTGTTTAATTAGTTTTATTTCATAAGTAAATTATCATTTATGCTTTTAGAATAAATTTCCATTTTTTCGTTTCTGTACTTTATTTCATTTGAAGATATTTTGAATGGACTCTGCTGATATATGTCTTTTGTCGGTTGATGCAGATTGCAGGTTCTTGCACACTATCACTTTGTATCTGGCATGCATCCCCATATGGAGCCAAATCACACTTTGATGGGTTAAAAATGTGTTTTGAACAATGTTTTAAAAACCGGAACCGGTGACCAGACTAGTCCACCTAATGAATCGGCTTACCGACTGGAACCGGTCGAACCGGGATTGGCTAGGTCTAAACGAACCGGTTTTAGAAAAACACATTAAATAATTAATTTTTAATGAAACAAAAATATTTTTAAGATTTAAAACCATGATTCCAAGCCAATAGAGACAAAATATGCAAAGTTTGCTCATTTATATAGCTTGTAAAGGCGAATATATCAAAATGGCACTGAGTGCAATACATATCATCCATAAAATAATAAAATACATAAGCAATGAGGCTCTAAATGGGCTATAAAGTCCAAAAACAATGTTGCAAGCTATAAGGCCATTGGCCTACTACAAGTCTACAATGTACACATGATCAATCATCAAGTTCATCACCACTACTAGACACAGGATCATCATTAGGAGCTACATAGACATCATCTGGTTCAGAGTTTGAGGATGCCTCAACCTGATTTGCAACCTCAGTAGCAATGCCACCAATAACAATAGGAGTGGACCTAATGGAAGCGCGAGTTTGTCGACCTGCACGACTAGTGCCTTCCATTGGTTCTTTGCCTTTCCTTGATGCCGCTACTGATCTTGGTTCCGATGCCACCACAAAATCTGCTTCTTCCCTGCTAAGGCCATGTCGATATTAAAATCAACATCAATCACAGGATCTTCAGCCTCCTCCACCCATTCTGATGTTGGATCAATGTCGTCCAACACAATGGGATCTAGATCAGGTGTTTTGTTCATTATTTGGTTCCTCCGTAGTCAAAGGTTGTATTGCACGAAAACAAGATCATTTAATCGTTTTTGTTTCAAATGGTTTCTCTTCTTCATGTATATGCACTAAAAAACAGACCAATTGCGCTCACAACCTGAAGCACTGCAAGTTTGATTGAGGACTCTAATTGCAAACCTTTGCAATTGAGGACACTAGCCACCAAATGACTCCCACCAGTGTGCTGCAAAGAAAAAGACATTAATTAGTAACTTAGTTTATAATTTGAATTGTAAAGAACATAAACAATTTTAACTTGAAAAGAAAAATAAATTGGAAATTGGAATTACTTACTTGGTTGATCCACATCTCTTGCCATCTTTGCCAAGTTTTGCCAAAGGTATCACCTGCCATATTGAAAATAGTTGTTTATGTATTTCCAACTGGTTTGCATGGGTAGGGACCATGCGCTCCAAGCAATCAATCAATCCTGCTCTGACCTCCCCATCTTGCAGATCTCCTAGCTGATCTTTATAACGATACTTTGGGTTCAAAAAATTCCCAGCTGCATGTATAGGAGGATGGAGTTGATTGTTCCATCTGCTATCAATGATCTTCCATATGCGGCCATATTTAGCTAACTTGTCCTTGTAAGCTGCTCGTATCTGCTCCTTTTCTTGATCCATAGCCTCATAAATGTAGCCCATGGCCAATTTTTCCCCATCCACCATCCTTAGCACCTTAACAGGGGGCTCGATAATTTTCACAAGCTCTACAGACCTTTTCCAAAAATAATTGTCAAACACTTTCTTTTTGGTGTCTTTTCCATTTTGTCTACGAGCCCACCAAGATTCAGTCCATTACTCAGAAGAAAACATTTTCTGCAAGTTTTTATGTTGACCATTGAGACATTGCAATGTGAGGAAGTGAGTTGCAAATCTCGTAATTGCAAGCCTAACAAGCTCTTTGCCCCTAGTGTTTTTCCTCATTAGGTTCGATACCCATGAGTGGTTGTAAATGTATTTTGTAATGCACTTGGCATGCTCTACAGTGTTTTTTACCCACTCCATTTTGCCTATGTCCTTAAGCATGAGGTCTGTGCAATGTACAACACATGGAATCCAAAATACGGTCCTATATTTGGACTCAAGCATCTTTCCAACAAGAACATAGTTTGAGGCATTATTGGTGATGACCTGCACAACATTCTGCTCCCCAACTTCCTGAATAATGTCATCCAAAAGCTCAAATAGAAGGGCTGCATCATTCACCTTATCTGATACGTCAACTGATCTCAGAAACATGGTTCCTTGAGGGCAAGAAATAAGGAAATTAATGATAGTGCAGTTCTTTCCATCGGTCCTTCCATCTGACATGATGGGACAACCTGTTTTGAGCCATGAATCTTTAAACTCAACCAAATACTCATCAATGGAAGATATCTCTTTTTGCAAAAGAGCTCCCCTCAAGTCATGCATACTAGGGCCTTTGAAGCCATTTTCTGCAGCTATAACAGAGTCCCACATAGCTTGGTAATAAGGTGAACGAGCAACATTAAATGGGATATCTGAATCATACCACCATCTAGCAATGTATTGATGAGGAGTTTCTTTGCATTGTTTTTTCCAATGTTGATCCCAAGTGGGTTGACGACTTGGCTGGGAGGAAGTGGGATTAGAAGAGGCAATGTTGGCAGAAGATGAGAAATAACTTTGGATGTTTGTTCTCTTTGTTCCTTTTGATGGTTGGCCAAAAGAAGGATGAACATAGTGAAAGGGGTCATTGGTGGAAGGGATAGAAGAGGAGTCTTCAATCTCATAATCATCATACCCACTCTCTTTCATGGCTTCTAATAGTTCCCTCTTCCTTGCAATGTCATCTTTGATGGCCTTCTCCCTAGCCTTATCCTCATAAAACTTTTCAAGCTTGGAAAGGTATTTTGCCCTAATAGGACCTAACACTGCATTTCATGCATCACATGGCTTTACTTGGCGTCTTACCCCAACCAAGTGTTGTTTCAATCTAAGAATATCCCCACCTCCAATAGATTTATGGCATAATTTGCATATCATTTTTCCACCAATTACATCGCAATGAGCCCATGCATTGTCCTTTCCTTTTGGAGCCATGTTTGCTTGAAATAATTACAATTTGCAAAGAAATCTGCGATTTAAAAAAAAATTGCAGCTAAGAAACATGGAAAACCAAAGCTAAATTTAGGAAAACAAATGCACATGTAGGCTACAAAATTTGATAGCATAGAACTAGAGATTTGATAGCATAGATGATAGAAGTTAGAAGTTTATAAATTTATAACACATAAAAAAATTTAATACATGGACAACAGTGAAATGAGGAATTTTCAAGTGAAAATCCTTACTTGGAAATGCAAACTAGCTTCCTTAGCCTCCTCTTGAAGATGCCAACTCCATTGACAACTAAAAGCTATCTCCAAAATAGCTCCAACTCCAACTCCAAGCCTCCAAGATGACTACTCCAGCAAAAACTCAACACTCTCCAAGCTCCCAATCAAACTCACAATTACTCCAAATGAGATGTGTGAGACAAATGAGGGGGAGAAGGGCCTCTTAAAGGCTTGGAGAGGGTGTTTTTGGAGGGAAAGGACCCTTATTTTCCCCCCAAAACACCCTAACCACCTTGGAGAAATCACTGTGTGGGTCCTTTGCGGCTGTGGCAGTTAACCGATTGGTTTAGGACGGAACCGGCCGGGTTCCATCCTAAGCCGGCCAGTTAGGACCAATTAGGGCCAAAAATCTTTGAAATGGGGAGGTTGACCGGGTTTTTAATCCGGGTTGTCCCGGTGGCCTTGCTGACTAGCTGATTAGACCGGTTCCCAGTTCAGATCGGCCAGTTTTAAAAACACTGGTTTTGAGCCCTCATGTTGACATCTAATCAGAGGGATTGGCTGTACAACTGTAATTAATGTAAATAAATAATAGAGAAGATAGAGAGTCATCGGGAGATGAACCGAATAATCACTCCCTCTTGTGTATAATAATGAACAACCTGAATGAATAATATGAGTTTTGATTTGAGGAGTTACCTCTTGGTCTGACATGGTATCAGAGCAGGCACCATTTTTTGGCTTCTTTTTTAATTTGTAACTCCTATTCTGTTTTGCCTTTGTTTTGCATCTTTTGTAGGCTAACATCGCTGTCAAAACCCTGCGAAATCTCATTCATTGTTGTTGCGTCGAATGGTGCATTGAAGCCGAATCAGAGCTTTCGTTCATTTATCATTTAATACATTCATCGAAGGTGTTGTAATGACTTGGATTTCCTCCTGCTCTGAGTATGGTATATATACCCTTTTGCATTGAAAAACCATATATCCTTCTTTGTATTCACATATATCCTTTTTCGTGTTCCCTTGAGCTGGATCTCAAGTATTATAAACCCATTTATATAAATATCGTCGGGTCCGCTTTTTAATCACATATCGCAAATCTCTTGCCCTGATCAATACCGCTGCATGTTTGTGATGTGATCATACCCTCGTTTAACCCGCTTGGACACAGTTCTTGAGGTTTCACTTTATCTGCCTCGTTCTCCACCATTGATGTCAACCTCCAGATCCGAAGACTGACATTGATTTCGGGGGGGACCACATGCACGGCGGTTACCCGCCTGAAAAGTGCTTTGTAATCTCCACCGTTGGTCATCACCTCAAAATTTGACATCTTATAGCGATTTCGGGTGCATTAGATGCACGAGAGTTACTTGCCCGAAATGAGTGGTTTTTCTCTCTGCCCTAGTCGTTACGTGTCAATCGCTTAGTGGAATTGGGCGCTCCCCTCTCAATACTACTTACCGTTCTTTATCCTCCTGAAATCCCGCTTGTAACCCGCCTTTAGCCATGGTTATCGCCCCGTCTTGTTTTGCTTGCGATAACCGTTGATCTTCTACCATCGACGGCTCCACGACTCAACTTCCGATGACTGTTGATTCCTTTCTGCTTGAACGAAATCTCGTCTCTGCCGTTCATCTCTTAACACCATTCATCTCTCCACCGTTCATCTCTTAAACATCAAACTCTAGTATACAGGTGAAAGAAGGTGATACCAGGTTGAACGCCGTTGGTATATTGCTATTGGTATAATGATATGCATTCAATCATATCTATTGTGGGAATAGTTCTCACTGGCAAGGAGAATTATCCTGAATGGTCGCGGAAAATCCAACACACTCTCATTTTTAATGAGCTATGGAAAGGAGTGTGTATTGGAGAAGGAGACGAAGCACCAGTCCAACCTACTTCAGACAAGGAGCTCGCCATTTGGGAAAATAAGAACAACAAAACCTATGCATTGATTGCAACATCTGTAAGTGAAGAGGTGAGTCGACACATTTTGCCATTTTCAAATGCATTCGAAGCCTTACAAAAGTTGAAGGAACTCTATGACTCAGACTCTGCACTTGAAGTTGTTCAACTCATGATTAAATTCTTCACCCTTGAATTACAAAATAATGATCCTCTTGCTCTTGCATCCAAAGTAAAATCTATAATGCATGATATCAAAGTCACGAAGGTTGAATTGGATATTCCTCTGATTGCTTTTCTCAAGGCACTTTATCCTACTTACTCCAATTATCTCGAGTCATTGCAAGCAGATGGAAATCTCAAAGATATTACCTTTGACTTTCTTGTGAAAAAATTTGCTGAAAGAGAGAAAGCTTTCGGAAAGAAAACAACCCTTGAATCTTCTGAAGGCATTGTGTGCCTTGCGCATAGAGAAAAGAATCTTGCCCAAGATTCTTCCAGAGGAAGAGGTGGTCGGAGAGAAAGAGGAAGATATTTCAGAGGCAGGGAGGGCAGACACTCTCAAGGAGAAAATTCAGAGTTGCACTGCATATGCTGCAAAAGAAATGGATCACATGATGCCTCCACATGCAAGTTACCTTGGGACAAAATTGAGCAGCAAAGAAACCAACCCAAAGGTAAAACTAATGACACAAACAAAGGTAAAGCACCTAGATCCACTCATTATGTTGTGGCACAATGTAATATTGGAGTAAATGAAGACTTATTTAATGTTTCACTTGCTTCTTCGAAAAATGATTGGTTGCTTGATTCAGGAGCAACTTGCCACATGACTCATTGAAAAGAATTTTTTTGAAGAATTTATTGACAATGTTGATGGAGCAGTATACTTTGCAGACCAATCAAAACTCAAGCCATCAGGGCTTAGCACAATCAAGCTTAAATTGCCTGGTCTTCTAGACTTTCTTCTGCATCATGTTCTATATCTCCCACAGTTGAGGAGAAACTTGCTGTCCTTGGTCCGCATCTGCCAGCAAGGTCACTGCATTCATATGTTTGATGGCAAGCTTGAGGTGAGAAAAGCATCTGACCATTCACTTGTCATGACAGGGATAGAAGAAGAAAGGCTTCTCAAACTGCAGGGTACCTCTGCTCGTGCACAACATTTCTAATATAATTCTCATTATCAAGAAGGTACACTTCCATCAAGTTTATTATGGCATGCTAGATTTGGACATTTGAACTATGACAACCTCCGCTTGTTGAAGAAAAATGGTGTTACTAGTTTGCCTACAATTCCTAGGAAGCTTGAGCAATGTGATGCTTGCATCTTAGGAAAGCATAACAAACAGTCCTTTCATGATTCACATTCCAGAGCACATAGAAAACTTGAACTCATTCATTCAGATTTATGTGGTCCAATGCTTGTCTCTTCTGCAAATGGAAATAAATATATGATAACATTTATTGATGACTACACTAGAATATGTTGGGTTTATTTATTGAAGAACAAATCTGATGCTTTTCAAACATTCAAGAACTTTCATGCATGGATTGAAAATGATGCACAATCTCATATTGGCTCCATTCGCATTGATAATGGAAAAGAATACACTTCAAATGAATTTGAAAACTATCTTTGCCAACATGGGATCAAACATCAAACAACTGTGCCTTATAATCCCCAACAGAATGGAGTAGCTGAAAGAATGAATAGGACAATCTTAAATATGGTACGCTCTATGCTATTCTTCAAAAATGTAAAAATGATGTTTTGCGCTGATGCAGTTCTATGTGCTGTATATATAAAGAATAGATGTTTATCTAATGCTATCAGAAACAAGACTCCCTATGAAATGTGGTATGGGCACATTCCTTCGGTAAAGCATCTCAAGGTCTTTGGTTCCACTTGTTATGCCTTAATACCAAAGGTACATAGAAACAAACTTGGTGCAAGAAGTCGTAAGTGTATCTTCCTAGGGTATTTAAACACCTCCAAGCATACCATCTCTATGATGAAGTCAACAAAAAGTTTGTTGTATCTAGAGATGTAATCTTTCTTGAATCATCCAAAACTGACAATGTTGTTGAAAGGCAACTTGATCAGTTGGATAGATTCACAAATGCAAAATCATTTTAAGAATTTGATAATCAGATTCCACATCTTGAAGGGGGGATTCCTATACTAGATCAGTCTGTGGAATCTTCTTCTGAAGAACTCTCTCCCCTACATGAAACTCCAACAACAGATGATACTTTGAGTGATGTGATTGACAAAGTTGGGAGACTCAATCTTGATTCAGTCCCAACTCAATCAACGGAGCAGCCTGGACCATTTGAGAAAGGTCCCCCAAAGTGGCTGACAAAGACACTTGAAAGTGTTCATCCTGACGAGGTTGGAAAGACAAGAACTAGAAATTCAAACCGGAAAAATGGAGGTAATGTAGATGACTCTGATTCACCTATCGATATGGATGTTTCTTATGATTGTGAATTCAATTTGTCTACAGATTTTGCTTCCCATGATGAATGGAGAGAAACAATGCAAAAGGAGTATGATGCCCTGATAAAGAATGGGACTTAGACGCTGGTTGATCCTCCATTGGGAACTAAACCAATTGGCTACAAGTAGGTCTACAAGAACAAGTATAAAGTTGATGGCTCACTTGACAAGCACAAAGCCAGGCTTGTGGCAAAAGGTTTTGCATAGAAGGAAGGGGTCGATTATGAGGAAACTTTTGCCCCCACAACAAAATGGCTACCATCTAGACACTCTTTGCCCTAGCAGCTCAGAACGGTTGGAAAGTCCATCAAATGGATGTAAACACTGCTTTCTTGAATGGAGATCTAAAAGAAAATGTTTTTATGTCCCAGCTTGAAGGATTTACTGTGAAAGGACATGAACATAAAGTATGCAAACTTGTGAAATCCTTGTATGGCCTCAAACAAGCACCACGAGCCTGGTATAAAAAACTGACTGAGCATCTTCTGAAACTCAATTTCAAACATTATGATCTTGATGATGCAACTTTATTTGTCAAGAAAGTTGGAAAAACAATTGTATATATTGTGGTATATGTAGATAATCCCTTAATGACAGGGAACAATGAAATCTACATTGCATCCATAAAGAAGGAATTGGGGAAAAGTTTTGAAATGACTGATTTGGGCTATGTTCATTACTATCTCGGCATTGAAGTAACCCAACATCCAAAGTCCATATTTCTTTCTCAAAAGAAATACATTGGAGATTTGTTGAACATGTTTGACATGACAGAGTGCAATCCTCTTACTACTCCAATGAAACAAAACTTAAAGCTCACATCTATTGAAGGAAAGGAATTTGAGGATGCAACAAAGTATAGACAACTTGTAGGAAGTCTCAACTACCTAACTACTACCAGACCAAACATTTCGTTTGCTGTTGGAATCCTCTCCAGATTTATGCAAAAGCCTTGTGAGGGACATTGGTCTGCTGCAAAAAGAGTTCTAAAATACTTGAAGGGAACTCAAGACTTTGGAATCAAGTATACACAGGTGGGCGACTTCAGTTGATTGGATACTCTCCAAAGTCTCATCGATATCTTATTTGTGTGTTGCAGGGCTTCTTTCAAGTTTCTTAAAGCTTTTATTTCTTGCATCAAAATATCCAACTTGGAATTTTTTTGTTTGTTTGTTTGTTTGTCTGTTTTTACGTATTGTACTTCATTTATCAATATCTGGTTATTTCAAAGGGCTAAGTCCTGGCTAGTCAAAGAGGAGAGCTTGCTCATACTCTTTAGCCTAGCCTCTTGTAAATTATTTTTGTAACATACTTTGTAGTTATCTTGAGCTAACATTTGTTGTTGTATATTTTTTTTAACCTGTTCTCTTGCAGCTACTTGCGGGATTCATAGTCAGAAAATTACTTACAAGTTTGCATGCAGGACCTTGGGGCTTAGATTTACTGATTACTTCCACATTTAGGCCAGATTCATCTTGGATAAGGCCGTGTTCTTCTTGAGGAAGGTTGAGTTCATTTTGGCCATCTCTTTCTCTCTCTTGGCCGTGGCCATAGAAGAGACTTATGTTCTTTTTTTTTCAAAAAATATGCATTTTGTTGAGCCTTTTTGGACCTCAAATTGCAGAAATTTTCAGCGAGGAAAGGTCCATGGTTTGATGCCAATTTGTTAAGACTTTCCTTGGATTTTAGAAAAGACTTTATTGTCTTCTTGTAACAACTAATAGATTTTCTGTGGGAGTGTGGGTTTTACCCATTGGTATCCCTATCTCTCCACCTTTTGAAGAGGCTTGGCGGTTTGACTTTGTTGTTTTATTTCATTTTGCATGCATATCATCTAATTGAGAAATTAACACAACATGCATCACACTCATTTTGCATGCACTTTATTTTAACTTACTACATGTTTTAAATCCATAACAAGTTCAGATTTTTTTTTTTGCAAGCAAGCACTTTTTATTTGATCTTTTTGGCTTGAACATAGTTCCAAGTTTACTTATGCTTCACCATTAAGCACATTTTACATGCATCAAGTATTTGTACAAATTTTCTCCATAAAATAACATTTTATTTCATGTCAAGCAAATACATTTCAAGTAGAAATTAATTCTCATTGTTTAGTTAATTTATTTACATGCCCCAAGCATCACTAAAACTTACCTCCAACTTAAGTTGGTTGAATAGACTTTAGGGATCCTCTTCCTCTATTGACTCTTCATTGTGAAATCCAAACATTTGAGCGAGGATGAGGTCTAAGGACTAGAGTTCAATTGTAACTTTGCCTTAGCACTAATTAATAAACTAAACCAAGAACTCATGCCATCACATTTGTTTTGTTTGCAAAGCTCTTAAATTTCTTGCTATCTTGATGGTTTAAAGTCTCACATGCAGACCTTATTTTAAGAGACACTTTGGATGCAAACATTGTAATCTCTTTTAATTTTGCAACAAGTTTAATTTTCTCGTACTTGGAAATTGGCTCATATTTTGGTTTAGTTGCATATTTTCATAAATGGTTGATTTCACTTTCAAGTACTATTATTTTGGGTTGCAAACTTAATTGCGTCTTGGTCTAACGTTTGAGTTCTTTTTATCATCTCATTTCTCAAAAGTAGATTTCTAATTGTATCTTTTTGAGCAAGATAGTTTCTATGCTTTGATTTGTAGACTTATTCATCTTAAAAGCATTTATAATATCTTGTGCTAACAATTTAGTGTTTCATTTTTCAGGGTTATTTTGGCTTTCCATTTGAAAGCATTTCACTTCATTTTGAGCAAAATACATTTTCATTCCTTAAAGAGAACATACTTTGAAGACACTGGTTTTTTATATATTTCATGTTTATCTTATGATGGTTATTTCTCATATCAGTTTTTGCTTATAAATCTTAGTGAAATAATTTTTTAACTGTAACAATTCTCCTAGAAACTCACATCTTTTTAACTTAAATTTTTATTAGGGACCACCCCCCTTAGCTAACCTAGGAGATAGCTCAAATGAAGAGAGTCAGGAGTAGTTTGGCAGCCCCTTGTTTGAGTCCCTTGCCACCAACCACATCTTGTGGGGTTGAAGGCTTTTATCACTAACTTGCAGGTAGGTGTAGGCGGCAAGGTCAACACATCCCAACCAACTTATCATAGATGTCTTTGGATTTCTTCAATTTTCCAACATAAGTAAGCAAATGATCTTTCATTGAATCAATAAGAATTTTCTTGGCTTTGAGGTCACCTTTCTTATATTTTGACTTGGTAGTAGCAGTAGCATTTTCCGGTGGATGAGTTACTTTTCCTTCCACATATTCCAAAACATCATTGTCATCTAGAATGACTTCCAACCTGATCTTCCAAGCAACAAAGTTTGATAAGTCACCCAATTTCTTTGTATCTTTGAAGTAATAGACATCTTGACCAAGATAAATAGGCTCCTTTAGCTTCTTCCAAATATGATTGCTCTTGTCTCTTGATTCCTTGGGCTTGTCTTCACCTTAGCTCTGATACCATGCTAATTTTCCACTGTTCTATGCTATTGCAATCACTTAGCCCAATCTTTTCTTCATGTAGCAATCAAATTTAATCTTCCAACGATAACTAACATTTGTAGATAGCATAATAAATGCAATGTACAATATAAGACAATCAAGAGCAATGACAATAGACACAAGATTTGGTCAAAGACCAGGGAAAAACCCTTTCAAATTTTTCTTCTTATTAGATTGTCATCAAATGTTCAGTAGAGAGACAATGATTCAATTCATCAACAAAAGAAAGTCAATTGGTTGACTATCTAAGAGATCAACCAATTAATATCCAATAGATGAGCATCAAAGTCAAATTTGGTCAACAAGTCAAAGTCTAGAATTCTGCCATAGTCAACTATGGTCAAATATGGCCTAACCAGTCCACAAGTCAATGATCAAATTCCTCCAAACAACTCGGTCAAGGTAGCATCAAAATCAGCCTTCAAAGATTGGTTAAACCCATAAAAAACAATGAGCAGATAGTTGGTCAAAGGAGAGAGAAAGTCCATGGTCAAACTTCAGATTCCCTATGGTCAATGTTTGTGGTCAGCATAAGTCAAACTATGCAGAAAACCTTGATCTTTGTGCCAAAGAACGTGGCCTCCAAAAATAGATCCAAAACAGGTCAAAACATGTCAAAATGACAAGTCAAAGTTGGTCAACGAGCTGGTGTAATGACCCAACTTAAGTCACTGATTATTAGCATGCTTACGAGACGTGTGTATGATAGCTACATACACATGCATCGCAGGCATTGCACTAGTATACATACTAATTTAATCGTATAAATGTCTATGAAAGAAAATGAATTAGTTTTAAGAAAGTATTAATTAATACCTTATTTATTAAGTAGAACAATAAAATATATTTATTTATTTTATTAATAAAATTTTATTTAATAATAAATAATCATTATTACCATGGACAAGATTACTTTACTTCATAAATCTTGGACAATTCACAATAAAGTACTTAAAAGAAAATATACTATTCTCGAAGTCGGTTGAGATGATAAGGGTGAAATCTCAGTGTAATATATAAATAAATGACCAACTCACAGTGAAAATATCTTAATGACCAACTCAAGTGAAAATATCTTAAATGGATAAGCTTAAATCTTGAGATTAATTGGAGGAAAAGGGGGTGGGATTTCTGGGGGGAAGAAACCTTCCCTATATAAACATAGTCGAAAGGAGAAGTAGGGGGGAAGAAAATCAGTCTGTTTGAGGGATGAGCAGGGATGAGCAGAGGGCTCAATTTTGTAACTGTAAATCGGGATTTGAGCTGTTCTTGGAGTTTTGGGCACGGGGGCCAGTGGACATCCATTTCGGAGTCCTCTGGGTCTGGGAACCACCAGAGAGGTGGATTCCAGATAGGCAGGGAGGCATAAGTTGGTTTGGTAATGGACTCAGAAAACTTGGAGCAATGTGATCAACATCAGGTACGCAGAATCAGGTACGCAGAATCAGTGTTTACATATCATTCTGTACAATCTTTATATTTTGAATTTAATAGTAGTCAGTCTGTACAATCTATATATGTTGAACTAAATGGCAAGGAAGTCTTTACATATGGTATCAGAGCCATGGTTCAAACTCTCGGATCTGATTAAGTCTGTTTAGAAGGTTACTTATCTTATTGTTGAAAACTCCATGACAATACATACAGGGTTTCAGGCCTCATTAGAAGTTCTTATGTTGTTTAATTCAAATATCAGCTAACCTCAGCGGTTCTATTAGTTAATTTGGTAAAATTTCAGGAAACTAATTACAGGTTCATGATAAAAACCCTTTTACAGGTTATTGTACCTAAATATTTTTATTTTCCTCTGTTCTCCAATTATTTTGAATTATTTTTCCTCTCGAATCTTATAATTGAGCATGTAATTCAATGTCAAAACAGACATAGTTTCTCCACTCTGTAAAGTCCAATTATTTTCCTCTGTTCTCCAATTATTTTGAATTATTTTTCCTCTCGAATCTTATAATTGAGCATGTAATTCAATGTCAAAACAGACATAGTTTCTCCACTCTGTAAAGTCCAATTATTTTTCTCTGTTCTCCAATTATTTTGAATTATTTTTCCTCTCGAATCTTATAATTGAGCATGTAATTCAATGTCAAAATAGACATAGTTTCTCCACTCTGTAAAGTCCAATCAGCTCCAATTACACTGAAGATAATCAATTTAGGACAATTATTCAACTTGCAATCAAGGTGACAAAAATAGTTTGCCAACTTAAACTGCAATGCTTAAAAGAGATGACAATGATATCAAGATTTGCTTTAAATATTAATATGATGCCAATATGCTTACAAAATACAAGATCTTCAACTTATAATGATGTTCCCAAACCACTCAATGAAACCATTAGATGAGAATTAGATGTTAGAGCAAAACCACAATGCCTTTAGATAATAATATCTTTATTAGATGTTCTCACTTATTTAGACAGTTGGACAAGCAATAAATTTATAGAGATATCACACTTGTCAGATGGAAAATGAGATTGCTAACAGGAAACAAGAGAGGAACACACTACTTAGATCAGCAATAAAACTAGACCAAGTATTAATGCAAGTTAGGAAATATGACTAGTTTGCTAAGTGTTTCAATATGAACAATGTTAAGTGACTTAGCAACCACGTAAAAATGTGAATTAGGTGGTTGGATTAGGTTAATTCAATTAAACTCAATGCTAACCAAATACTTGCAACTTATGAAATTTTACTTGAAACACAAACACTTTCAGTGATAATCACACAATGTTACAAATGTCACTTATTTTAGAGTTTCACTTTGTTATATAGCAATTTAGAAACCAGTGGCTCTTTTTAAGCACAGTATCTTAAGATAATGAGATTACCAACAGTGATTTAAGGACTGAACCATGCAATGCAACAACGAAATGCAACTAATCTGATCATGCAATGCAACTTTTTAAAAGACGAAAACAAAAAGCAAGATGGTTAGTGGCAAAGGCCTTGACAAGATCTGCTATGCTAATATCAGCTTTCAAAGATACACCAGACCTCTCAAATTTACCACTGCCAACAAGAAATTAGATTGCTGTAGCCACTGTATATCAATCACTTTTTTCAGCCAAGAGCAATTATCAAGAGCCGAGGAAGAAAAATCAATGCGCAATTACCAATTTAATGCCAGGAGCACCATGTTAAACTTTAGCGATGTTACTGTAAGCTCAGATCAGACTACTGAAGTAACACAATCAGTCAACTGTAGTAGCAAGAGCAGTCACCTGATGACAGTGTTTATCACCAAAGATACATTGAGACAAGAGCAAGACACCTGTGATTGTTCTTATGATTGTTATGTGACTATTCTTAAGTGTTTTAAAGTCTTACTCTTACGAATCTTGTTATTATTAGGGTCTGCAACAACTACTTCTGATCAGAAATATGTAACAGTGAGCAAATAAGGCCCAATGGAAAGGATTTGAGGCCGTGGAGGCTTGCGGTCTTGTTTCAAAGGCCAAGATGCCAAGGTGCAGACCTAGATCACAATGAATAAACCTCAAAAAAAAATATGAAAACCATTCCACATCCTCAAGCTACCCCTGCAACTAAAGGACTTTAGACCTAAACTGATATACAATAAAAAACAGGCCTCTAATTGCTCAAGGCTATGGCAGAGAGGGCTGCTAGGCCTAAGCAAATAAGTCAGAGAAGCCCACGGCCAGGTTAATTAGCAAAATTCCAATCAAGAGATGTAGATGCAGATGCAGATGTGAATGGCGCAGGAGATGATAACACAAAATCTCGGGCACGAAAGGGAGGTGAATTGATCAAGGGGAATAAAACAAGGATCGGGTAACTATGTCGGTGTGATATTACGAAAGGCTCAGTGGCGTTGGGTGTCGAAAACTATGACGTATGTCAACCACCGCCTGTTGAAAATGCCACGCAAGGAGTCGGCGATACATCTACACACCGACGTGTCAACACTCAGATTAAAATCCTTCGATAACGTTGGGTTATACCGCCTGTTAAAGATAACTAATGTTTTTCGTTCATGTTCACCTGTAATATCAATTTAAATGCACATGAGAACAGTTCGAATGTCTTTGCATTATAGACATTCCGCCTGTACAATCAATTTCATACACAGGAGATTGGTTAGAAGAAATCGCGCAGGATTTCCTCTTCATCTCGGTGGCCAGTCTCGTGGACTGCAGCGCAAGCGGATTACGGCGGAAGATGGTTGTGGACGGCGAGTCCATGGAAGCAGTGAAGGTTTACGTGAAACGGCAGCAGCAAGGGTAGCCTTGAGAGAAGTCGAGAGTGCCTTGTACAGCAAGAGCCCGAGGGATTATAGTGATCTGAGTTTATTTCCGGTATATGCGCAATAAGTAGAGAAGAAATTTAAAGAAAGGAATGAAATTAGATTCCTGAGTCTCTTGGATTTTTACTCTAGCCATTTCAAAACCTACAATGGATTAATTTTGCATGCAAATATTTATTTCTCTTCAGGTTTCTATAATTCAGAATCCAGAGGGCACAAGTTTCTTAGCTGATGGTCCCCGAAAACTCAAAAGGTAGTGGGATGTTTGACGGCTCTTTCTACCTTATTTCTTCATTCATAGATACAGATGTAATACATCTTTCTTAAATATAATTTATATTTATATTCTCTGACCTAATCATTAGTTTGGACAAGACAAACACTAATCACTTTACTTTGGTTTATTTCTCTTCCTATATATGCTTTTGCTATGTTTTGGACTTCGTCAAATTGATTTGGTGGTCAAGGAGGGCACCTGCACGCTAGTATTGAGTATTTCAGTTCCTATAGTAAGACTATGCAAACACAATACGTGGGCCCTAACAAGACTATATGATACAGTACCAGCCAGGTAAAAGAATCATATGGACACATTCTCACTGTCAGGAGCTTGAGCTTATATGGTGGTTCCCTTTTTACACTACTATTTGGTTGGTCAATGCAGCTCATCTTTTGAAATGCTTCCTTCACAGTTTCTGCTGTGTGCTTGGTAATTTCTCAATGTACAGTATTGTAAAATTGTAATAACAACTGAACAAACATGCAAAGAAACAAAATACAAATAGAACAGAACTCACTGCACTGGAGTCTTGACCAATAACCAAGACTATCATTTCAGGCATAAATTTGCTAATGGCTGGTACCACCAATTCCGGTATATGCCTTCTATGTCTGCTCCGTTTCTCTCTCTTTAAAGGAGATATCTAGGCACATTTAGAAGATGCAATATTTCGTTTTCGGTATAGGAGTATTCCCATGGAGGAAATCTTTGACACGCTTTAGTCATTCCCAGGGAATTCTGTTTTCGTTGGCGGTTTTGTTTTGTTTTTGTGTAGCCTGAGGGATAGTAGTGATCTGAATTTACTGTCGGATATGTCTTCTGACTCCTCTATTCATTCCCTTTTAAAACAGTAGATATATGTACTGTACACCCCTTCCGTTAGACTCCTTTCAGTGATCATGGGCATTATTTTTTGCTTATTTGTCCCATTGTTGTGATTCACTTTATTTTCAAGGAATTGGGGTTTTTAATCTTTAAATCTCTTAATAGTAGTTGAGTTGAATTCCATATGTACTATTAAAGTCTTTCTTTAATCATTTATTTGGTTATTCTTAACATTTCAATCAGTGGTCTCTCTAACTACTTGCAATGTTATGAATGTTTAAGTACTGTAACGAGGGAGAGACCACACGTATCAGATAAGCCAGTTTGGCCACTGGCTATCATGTTTTTGCCCAAGCCACGTCCTTGGAAGCTCAGAAGCAATGATCTTGGATGCTATGATTGGGCAAATATTTCCCTTTCGGGGAAGCAACAGAAAAGCATAATTTCTATTGGGTATGATACAGTCAGCTCTTCCTTTGCAACCTGATGCATCTGTTGTTATCCCTGTTAGGCTACAAGCTGGAAGCAAATATATATATAATAATAATAGTATAATTTTAGTCCAAAATTAATGCAATTATTCTCCAGAGAAATTAGGAATCTCATCAAGCTAAATCAGAGTTCTAACTAAATAATAATGGAAGTGAAAGAAGTAGATTAATGAAAGTGAAAGAAGTAGAATACAAATGCACACAGTAATAAATATATCCATCATAGTTGTTAAGTACCTTTGAAAATTCTTGACAATTTTGTTGGTTTGTATAAAGCACATATGCACGGGGAAAGAAAAGAATGAATTGTCACAGTAAACTCTCTTAATTTTATATTTTATCAGAGAAGATTGAATAATTTTATTAATGACCACAAAGGGTAGGTCAATGGGACCTAAAGGTTTACCTAATGTGAACGAAGTGTGGGACTGCGAAAGCAACTCCTATAACAACTCTGAAAGTGAAAGTAAGGAAGCATAACTACATATCTGGATAAGCTATTTGCTATTAAACCAAAAATATATATATATATATAATATATATATATATATATATATATATATATATATAGTATAAGTGTAGAGATACAATAGAAAGGCTAGAGACTGAGATCCCAGTGCTGAATGAGAGGGAGGGAGAGGATGGCAAGGGTTTCTTCTTTATGTTTCAAGGTGATGCTAATTCCGCCAAAGAGGATGTTTCTATCATTGAGGAAGATTCCAATAGCCCTAGTATGGGGAAAATTGAAAAGGATTCTTCTCCCAGCCATGTCATTGAAAAGGGGTTCATCTTCATATTTGAGTGGTATACCCCTCATTACGCTGCTAGAACGATGGCCATAGTCCTGAAGCCTCTTTCCAAAACCCCTCACAGATTTCAGTCTCGGCTTCTTGATTAATCCAATTATATATATATATATATATCTATCTATAAATGGATATATATATATATATATAGAGTGAGAGAGCATAGTTAATCAATGTTATATTAAATTTAAAAGCTGTTTAAATTCTTTTCAATCCTTACATTAAATTGATACCATGCACTAATGTATTTTTAGTGCATAGAACCTGTAAATCATCCTTTAGAAAAAGGCCTTCAACAAGGTTTCTATCATTTAAACAAAGACTACGATTGTGATACCCCTCACAGCATTGAATACAAGCTTGCATTTGTTTATCACTGCTTGAAAGAGTAGTTGGTTGTAGTCTTTCAAGTGGTCCATTAACTATATAAAATCCAAAACTCTTTACTGTTTGAGAGAGAGATGGAATGTTGCTTCCTGAGCTCCTTTTCTTGTAGAGCAAAATACAAGAGCTGCTTTTCCTCCAGAATATTGTATGAGCATATCGTAGAGGAAATTTTGAAGATGCTAAGTAGATATAGAATCATCATCAACCATACAAGACACTATAGAAAAAGAACAAAAGTATGAGAGCAAATTCAAAAGTTCAACCAGAATAGAATAAATTAAAATATATATATATATATATACTATACGAGGTATCAGAATGTATTGTTAACACAGTAAAAAGGTAAGATGCAAAACACAGTCAATTGTAATATTCAATTTCTTGATTGTCAAATGAGAAATTATTCATGTTGCTTACATCCAACGTGCCACAAATTATATATGTTCAAGCTCAACAACAACAATGGATAGTAAATAATACCATTTCAAAGAGAGTCATTTTGGCTGAGGCATATCCTGTCTAGTAAATAATATTTGTAAGAATCAACTTGATATGTTTTGATAAGAATTCATTTCAGAACATGAAAATGATAGCATGTTTTAAGGTTGTTGGAGCTGACTGGTTGGATGAGTATGATGCGCGAAATTTACAAAAGCTATCAATTTTCATTCTAAGTTATTGACTAAGCAGTCAATTATGTTAGGATTGAACAAGCTTATCTGCTATAGATTTGAGCAAAATTGTTATATATAGGTTTTGTTTTCAAATCTTTTAAAGTATGAACAAAATAGTGGCAGATTTGAAATATATGCTAAAGGGAAATAATACTGCAAAATCTAGCAGTCTAGTGAAAATTAAGGTCATTAAGTTTTATGGATAGGTGACTACTGGTGTAAACTAATTCCAGCAAGAATTGACAATTGTTTGTCCATCATCATTTTCTAAACAATTGTAATCCCACCAGAGATTTTAAAACCTCTTGCAATCCAACCTTGTGATGTCTAGTTCAACAATCTCTATGGTATGCATTTCTCTGATAATCAAACAAGCATTTCTCCCAATTCCTCCACAGAAATTTCTTAGAGTTTCACTAAAGTTAGTCATTTTTATTTTATTTTATTTTATTATTAGACATACCATGGCAACCTTGCAAATGTACCATTACAGAAACTTCATCCAGAGCATATGTAACGTGCATTCTTACATCATTCTGACTGGATTCATCCAGTGATGAATATAAACCATTGTCTCTTCCCTACGATATGCTTCACCGAATTATCGATGTTAATTTCACTGCCTACTGACGTTAATGTCCACTGGGTTTTGCACATTCAAAAAACGACATAAAATTGGACTCTGAACAACCTACGTCAGTTACTGCAATCTCAATGTGATCAAAGCACCAAAGGAATGGCACACTCCTTCACAGATTCTTCACTATCATCTGGGAACACACTACCTAGTGAGAGCCCACATTCTCCAGTTGTAATGAAACAAATTCAACACCAATCTTTAAAGTCTTGACCTTGAAATTTTTCTCTCTCAATCTTTTCTTCTTCTTTGTTAGCAACTTTTTCCGTCACGCATGACCCATCTGACCCTACTACTGGTTCCTTGATGTCCTTTCCAAGGTTCTCAATGATGAAGTTTTCCTCCACATTGTGTACTCAGAGTCATGTTAATGTTATTATTCGTTCACCACTTCCACATCCTTGGACTTTCACAACTAACAGCTATACCTATGTTTAGCGTTAAACATGTAGGACTGGAAACCATAAGTTTCATGCACAATCAATACATGAAAGAATGATTTCCAATTATTATGCTTAATGTTGTTGGTACATGAATACCTATATAAATCATGACTTATGTTAGGGATGTGATATTTATAATTTTATTTTATTTTACATACCAATATGAATGATGAGATGGAAATAAAATAATGAATACACTTGACTACTAGATGTGAAAATGAACTTACAGATATATTGGTATGTTATATGAACTCAAAGATCAATACCATAGATGAACGTTTATTAAAATGCATAGAAAATCGTCATCTAAATATAATTGATTTTGAATATATCGATGCATATGTTATAATTTGTGGGCAAGTGTTTACATTGCAGATAGTATCATTACCAAACCAACTTCGTGATGACAAAACTCCAAGAACAATTGAGGCTCAATGAGATTCCATAATAGGGTATTGACCCTAATTCTACTAGGAGGGGTGGAGGTGTTGCCCACTGTTAATCCTCCAAAACCTGGAGTCATGGGAGGACTGTGTGAGTCACGCTCCCCTAGACGTGTGATGATGACTGCCGGATGCCTACGAGGAAATCAGGTCAATTTAGTTGACGCTGCCATCCTTAGAGTTATGAATGGTTAGGACAGTATAACTGACGCCATAGCATACTCCAGTAGAGGACGGATAGGATGGGAGCGGAAGAGATTAGGAAGGATAGGATGATTTTAGAATAGCTTGGGAACCTAGTTAGGACAAGGTACGACTATTAAAGCTGTAAACCTATAAAAGTTTTAAATTTATATATATATAAAAAGTTTTACGGGACGTAATCCTTACACAAATTATATTAATCATTAAAATAAATGCTAAATAAACTCAACTTCGGGACGAAGTTGTCTTTGAAGGAGGGGTGTATGTAATGACCCAACTTAAGTCATTGATTATTAGCATGCTTACGAGACGTGTGTATGATAGCTACATACACATGCATCGCAGGCATTGCACTAGTATACATACTAATTTAATCGTATAAATGTCTATGAAAGAAAATGAATTAGTTTTAAGAAAGTATTAATTAATACCTTATTTATTAAGTAGAACAATAAAATATATTTATTTATTTTATTAATAAAATTTTATTTAATAATAAATAATCATTACTACCATGGACAAGATTACTTTACTTCATAAATCTTGGACAATTCACAATAAAGTACTTAAAGGAAAATATACTATTCTCGAAGTCGGTTGAGATGATAAGGGTGAAATCTCAGTGAAAATATCTTAAATGACCAACTCGGTGAAAATATCTTAAATAACCAACTCAGTGAAAATATCTTAAATGGATAAGCTTAAATCTTGATATTAATTGGAGAAAAAGGGGGTGGGATTTCTGGGGGGAGAAACCTTCCCTATATAAACATAGTCGAAAGGAGAAGTAAGGGAAAAAGAAAATCAGTCTGTTGGAGGGATGAGCAGGGATGAGCAGAGGGCTCAATTTTGTAACTGTAAATCGGGATTTGAGCTGTTCTTGGAGTTTTGGGCACGGGGGCCAGTGGACATCCATTTCGGAGTCCTCTGGGTCTGGGAACCACCAGAGAGGTGGATTCCAGATAGGCAGGGAGGCATAAGTTGGTTTGGTAATGGACTCAGAAAACTTGGAGCAATGTGATCAACATCAGGTACGCAGAATCAGGTACGCAGAATCAGTGTTTACATATCATTCTGTACAATCTTTATATTTTGAATTTAATAGCAGTCAGTCTGTACAATCTATAACATTTTCCGGTGGATGAGTTACTTTTCCTTCCACATATTCCAAAACATCATTGTCATCTAGAATGACTTCCAACCTGATCTTCCAAGCAACAAAGTTTGATAAGTCACCCAATTTCTTTGTATCTTTGAAGTAATAGACATCTTGACCAAGATAAATAGGCTCCTTTAGCTTCTTCCAAATATGATTGCTCTTGTCTCTTGATTCCTTGGGCTTGTCTTCACCTTAGCTCTGATACCATGCTAATTTTCCACTGTTCTATGCTATTGCAATCACTTAGCCCAATCTTTTCTTCATGTAGCAATCAAATTTAATCTTCCAACGATAACTAACATTTGTAGATAGCATAATAAATGCAATGTACAATATAAGACAATCAAGAGCAATGACAATAGACACAAGATTTGGTCAAAGACCAGGGAAAAACCCTTTCAAATTTTTCTTCTTATTAGATTGTCATCAAATGTTCAGTAGAGAGACAATGATTCAATTCATCAACAAAAGAAAGTCAATTGGTTGACTATCTAAGAGATCAACCAATTAATATCCAATAGATGAGCATCAAAGTCAAATTTGGTCAACAAGTCAAAGTCTAGAATTCTGCCATAGTCAACTGTGGTCAAATATGGCCTAACCAGTCCACAAGTCAATGATCAAATTCCTCCAAACAACTCGGTCAAGGTAGCATCACAATCAACCTTCAAATATTGGTTAAACCCATAATAAACAATGAGCAGATAGTTGGTCAAAGGAGAGAGAAAGTCCATGGTCAAACTTCAGATTCCCTATGGTCAATGTTTGTGGTCAGCATAAGTCAAACTATGCAGAAAACCTTGATCTTTGTGCCAAAGAACGTGGCCTCCAAAAATAGATCCAAAACAGGTCAAAACATGTCAAAATGACAAGTCAAAGTTGGTCAATGAGCTGGTCAAACTGTGCCAAACAGAAGTCAAACTTCAGCCAAAAGAAAGAGACCTCCTCCTCCTCGCACATGTGAAATGAACTTGCGATTTTCAGAGCTGTACGAACCATAGAAGAGAAGAAATGAATGTGTAGAGGATGCTCCAAAGTGATGTGCCTTGAGGATGGGTTTTAGGAGACCCAATTTTTCATTGAAGCCGACCTGAACTTTTGTGCACGTGGGTTTTCACATTAAAATATGTTTTTCCTTGACGAAATTAAATTCTTCTAAGGGCAAAGAGGGTCTTCTCCGGCTGAGGAAGGCTGTCCAAAGGAGGGAATTTGTCCTTGAGCTGCCAAATTAACACTAAAACATACATAAACTAGCAATATGTGTGTGTTAGTGTGTTGCACGGGGACCTGCTCCTCTTTTTCCTCTCCCCTACCTTACTCCCCCCAAAAAGCAAGGGAAACCCTATAATCGTCATCCCATCATTTTTGGGGACTTTTGAAAGCCCAAGAAACGTCCCCAAATTGCCAGGGACTTCATTGGGGATTTAGGGACTATTCTAGGTAGATATAGGGATGTTCTAAACAAATTTCAGGGATGTTATGGGTAGATGTTGGGGATGTTCTGGGACGATTTTGGGGATATCCCAGACATGTATATTCAGTCTCGACTACTGATATTGATGATTGGACAATATGATCATTTGTTCTAATCCCTTTTTTCCTTGTATTACACGAAATCTAAATCTACTACACAAGTTGCAGCTCAAATCAAGGGTTTTGTATGATGAGTTCAATTTGGGTTTCTGGTGATTTAAGTATTGTCTTTTAGACAAAACATTATTGCAAGCAAAAGCCTCCATCTAAAAAAACTAGGAAATGCAACTTTCAAAGGGTTGATCTTGGTGGTTATTGCTCTTGTTGTTCTCATTTTTGGGGTCATCTTAGCTTTTACATATTGTACATAGGTTTCCAGGAGTTACTAAGTTCAGTAGGGACTTGGACTGGATAATAAATTTTAAATAAATTTCTATTCAA
>APFE030233422.1:1342-105618 GCA_000404065.3 Pinus taeda
AAGCTCCCAGTTCAAACAATATTGCCAGAACTTGATGAGGAAGGAAAAATTATATTGGAACCGGAAGCAGTCACAGAAACAAGAACTCGACAGCGACATAATCGATCAATTTCGGAGTATCTCATCAAGTGGAAGAACTTATCTGTTGAAGATCCACATGGGAGGATGAGAATTTTATACAGAAGCATCCAAAACTACTCAAGCGTTGAGGACAACACTGTTTTGAAGGAGAGGGGCATGTTAGGTCCCTATAATACTAGTGATTACCCCATTACTATTGCAGTTGTATCCCTTATTAACATTGTTGTGCCCCTATTGTCCCCATATTGTTATTATTTTGCCCCATAGAATCCCTCTATTGTTATTTTTATGCCTTTATATTATTATTGTTAGGTCGGCTGGGTTATATTGTGATTCCTTAGACTCGTATATATAGAAAGGAGGTTTTTTCATGTGAATCATCAAAGAATCATTCATTTGTGTAATGTAAAGGAGGTTGCCCCCTTGAATAGGCTGAATTCTAAGGTGTTGATCTATCTTTTCTATCTTTTTGTGAGTTGGTTTCATAACAACCATCAAGCCTCCACCTTCCTTGGTCGTCTTCCAATTTCACGATACACTTGTATAACTCAAACGGGAAGGAACATAATGAGATCTCATGTATCTCTATGTAAAGGTATATGTCCAACAATTATTCTTTCATCAACCATGGATTCACGTTCTCTTGTACTGCGAATTCATGGATATTTCTATCCAACTAGTCTCTGATCTCTTTCTTAGTTGGATTCCAGTGATGCAACATCACACATCTTGTTATGCAATCTTGGTCTCGGCAACGGAACCAATTGTTAGCTTAATGGCCCTGACGCAGGTTCCACAGAGCATAGACTAAAGTTTGCCCAGAAGTAGTATGGGGGGATGCAGGAAACAAGTTTCCACACCTTGAAATAATTTTGATGTCGTTTTATACCCTAACCCTTCCTTCGCACAGACTGATAAGCCTTTTAAGGCTTATCAATTCACTTCTCTTATTCGGTTAAGGAACCTTCATGAAGGTCTACAATCATCCTTCGTGAACCCTAAATAGGCACTTTAGATGCTTATGAACCTTTGTAATTACTCTTACTTCTATTTCTACCTAGATTAGCTTAAGTATTGGTTAACTTCAACAACCATCATGATTATCTTCATGTAAATAGATATTATTACTTGTGTTAATATGACAAAGTAAAACACATAGATTCGTGCATCAATACAACAATAAATCAGAAACCCAATATTCAACATAATATAACCACATAAATTCATAATAGAAGTAAAACATCTCATACATAGATATCTCCAGAATAATTCTCTTTATTGATTGTTCAGATCTCCAGTATAGACTCTAACTTCCTTGCGCACACATAACCCCAAAATTGACCCTAGGGTACCCATTCCCAATAGGATTGTGGCCAAATTTCAGGCCTTTTCATAGGAGAGTGATATTGTCTTTGTCAAGCGGGTCTTCAAATATATTCAAGGTACAAAAGGGTATGGACTATGATATGCTAAGAGAGAAGATTTTAGTTTGGAGACCTATAAACATGCAGATTGGGCTAGAAGTCTTGATGATAGGAAGAGTATTTCAAGTGCAACTTTCTTCCTGGATGAATGCTTAGTGTCATGGGTCAACAAGAAACAAGGCTCTATCTCTCTGTTGACTACTGAAGCGAGTATATTGTGGTCGATGCCTACTATATGTAGATTCTATTTATAAGTAAGAACTTGAAAGATATACAGGTAGAGTTGTTTGATCCCATTCCAATCATGTGTGACAACATGAGTGCTATTAGCATATCCAAAAATCTAGTCATGCATTCAAAGACTAAGCATATTCCTATCAAGTACCATTTCTTGAGGGAACAGGTTTTAGCCAACACTATCAAACTTGAATATGTACCCACTAAAGAGAAATTGGAAGATGTCTTTATGAAGCCACTTGCAAGGGAACCATTTGAGTATCTCAAGTAGTAGATAAGATTTTTGACTCCTCCGTCCAAATGACTTCATTTTGGTAGATGGTGGCAACTACTCAACATGTGGAACTCATGGGAGAGTAGGATGTAATGGTTCAGGGGGTGATCCGATTAAGAATATTAGTTTTTTTGTGCTAAGATCCTCCCTAGATTATTAATAAAATTTTATTCATGTGCTTAAGGATTCATGAGTTTTGCAAGTCAAAAACGAGTTTTTATGTTAATTTTATGAGAAATTTCACATAAAATAGAAATTGAATAATAGCATATAAATGTAGAGAACATCACCGAAAACACATCACAATAGGAACATGATGAAAGAGTTCACCACTCCTAGGCTATGCCTCCTTGGTCCAGCTTCACATGGCTTGGGCCTCTCTATTATGCTCAAACGTGTAAAACATTGTGTTTACAATACTCAAATGCTTCTGAAAAATGCTCCAATGAGTCCAGAATGTCAAAAAATGGCTACATAGCCTCTTTCTACACCTAATTTGGTGAAAAACCGGAGACATTATGACCTCTCCTAGTTTTTCCACTATTCGTTGTACAATTTACCCAAATCTTGCACTGAACCCCCATTTTCCCTCCATTTTCCGCTAACGAGCCTCCAAATCTAACAAAATTAGGGTGGATTTGTCATAAAGTTAATATAACCACTGAGGCCTCAAAACTAGGAGAATGGTCATATGAGGGCCATTTGTTTAGGGGCTAGCCCTCGAAGCTGGCCCCTTCCCTCCAGTGGTCGTATAAAATGCCAACGATTAGGCTTAAAGTGTTCACATGCTGAAGGTTACCATGGTGGTCAAGTGGTGGTGGTCCTATGGGCGGTTACATAATCCTTTACGGTTGTAGCATTCACATGGGGGCTCCGTTGTGTGTTGGAAGGTTGTGGGTTCAACCCTTGTTGCCTCTGCTTGGACTAAGAAACAATCTTGGTGGCCTCTCAGGCTACCATTTGGTAGCCTCCAGCTAGGCCACGTGCCAACCTATGGTTGCCCATCATTTCAACCAATGAAAACCACAAAATTTTTACCATTCATAATGTCCCACTTGGCATGATATAATTCACCGAAAAAATTATTTGACCAAGTCAACATCAAAATCACCGGCCTAGTAAGTGCCACGCCAACAGTATAGACCTATGATTGGGCTATATATTTTTTTTAATTTTCCTATTTGGGAAAGTGAATATAACATGTTTCTGGAATCATACAGAGTTCGTTTCACATGAAATGAGTTGCATCGGATTCAGGATGATGAGAAATATTTGATCATCCAGGTTCCACTCCAATCCGATGACTTTCAAATTTGAGGTGTTCTTTTGAGCATCTAATCATTCCTCCCCAATGGAAGCCTTTTGGATCCCAAAAGATCACTTTTAGTTGTTTAGCAGGTGAGCATATAGTTCCCCCACCTTTCCAATCTCAATCTATTTGGAGTTTGAAGGATGTGATCCTTTGAGCCCCACTCGAAGGTAATCCACATTCCCTCGTTTTGAAGAACTTGTTCTTCTATGGAAGGAATTTGGACATTTTCACCTTGATCTTCAATCGAAGGAGGCTCATACCACCTCAAGTTTTCAACATTAATAAGAACATAAATTTGCATATATGAAGGCAAATCCAACTTGAAGGCATTGTTACCAATCTTTTCCAAAATTCTGAATGGACCATATCTAATTGGTTTTAGCTTTTCACCTTCTCCTTGGAGCCTCTCTTTGCTAATGTGAAGCCAAACTTCATCGACAACTTCGAACTTGTGATCTACATGATGCTTTTTGTGCCTTTATTTGTACTTACCTTGGCTCTTTTCAAGTTTTTCTTAAACTCTTTGGTGTACCAATTGAATTTGTTCAATGAACCTTCTTGCTTTGTCTATGTCACTATGACCATCAATAGCAACATCTTTTCCAAAACTAAAATCCAAAGGAGGTTTAGGAAATTCTCCCAAACATGACTCAAATGGTGATGTTTGAGTTGAAGAGTGCGAGTGAGTGTAAGCATGTTGAATATAGTGAAAATGTTCATCTCACAACTTAGGATGCTTGCTACAATACCCATGAAGAAGATGTATCAATTTTCTATTTGACCATCTGTTTCTGCATGAAATGTTGTACTCTTTTTCAATTTGGTGTCCATGAATCCCCACAAGCTTGACCAAAAATTCCCAACAAAGCGAGAATCTAGATCACTAACAATGGATGTGGGCAATCCAAAATGCACCCATACATTCTAAAAGAATAACTAAGATGTTTTTTCAGCTGTAACTTGCTTTTTACATGGCATCAAAATTCACATTTTGTTGAACCTATCCACAACTACATACTAATAATCATGACCTGTCTTTGACAGTGGAAGACCTCCTACAAAATTTATAGAAACACTCTCCCATAGTCGTGAAGGAACTGAAAGTGGTGTGTACAATCCTAAATTCCTATTGCTAGGCTTACTGACTGCACATAATGAACATCCTTTAATAAAATGTGACACACTTTCAAGCATATGAGACCATTAACAATACCTCTAAAGATGTGGCACCGTCTAACTTACACCAAAATGACCAGCAATAGGAGAAGTATGTGCCTCTCTTATGATGTCGACTCTTTCTCCTTGTGGAATAAAAAGCTTGCCAAGATGGTACAACAAGTTATCATGAAAATGATAATCCAATTCCTTTACTTGTTTACCTTGACTCAAGCTTGCATAAACATCTTGAAACTCATTGTTTAATGCATATAGCTCAATATAAATTTCATGCAAAATATAATTATGCTTGACTAAAGAAGTTGCACTAACAATAGGCCTAGAAATCATATCAGCAACTTTATTGTAAATACCTTTCTTGTACTTGATTACCAAGTGGAATTGTTCAAGAAAACCCATCCATCATAAGTGCCTTAATTGTTGTAACTTTGATTGAGATTGCAAGTATTGCAATGACTGATGCTCAGTGTGCATAATTGTTTTCTTACCCATCAAGTAGTGTTTCCACTTTTTCACACTTTGCACCAATGCATACAATTCCTTGTCATATGTAGGATAGTTAATCACTACACCATTGAAAGTTTTCGAATGAAAATAGATAGGCTTACCATGTTGCATGAGGACTACATCCATGGCATAGTCACTAGCATCAGTTTAAATCTCAACTAAATGTCTCAAGTCTGAAAGTGAAAGTACTGGAGTTGAACTGGTATTTCCTTCAATGCATCAAAGGCCTTTTGTTGTTTGCATCCCCACTAAAATACCTTTTTCACACTTGTTAATGCATGCAAAGGAGTTGTTATAGAAGAAAAGTTAGCAATGAATTTCCTCCAATATTGGGTTGCTCCCAAAAAAATTCTTACCTCAGTAACTATCTTGGGACTTGGCCAATTCAAAATGACATCAACCTTGGAAGGATCTATTTTCACCTCACCTCCTCCAACAATATGACCAAATTGAACTAAAGAAGTTTTTCCAAACTCACACTTTGACATCTTAAGATACAACTTTTCTCTCTTTAAGACATCAAGTACTTTTCTCACATGCATGACATGTTCATCACAATATTTACTGAAAATTAAGATGTCATCTAAGTAGGCTATAAAAAATGCATCAATAAATGTCCTTGACACGTCATTCATCACACACATGAATGTAGTAGGAGAATCACATAAACCAAAAGCAATAACTAGCCATTCAAACAAACCTTTATTTGTTTTGAATGATGTCTTCCGAATGTCTCCTTCAACAATTCTAATTTGACGATAGCCACTCCTTATGTCCAACTTAGTAAAATACTTTTCATATTTCAACTGATCAAGTAAATCAGCTATTCTAGGTAGTGGGTAATGATTATTTACCGTAATTTTGTTCAAGGCACAGAAGTCCACACACATGTGCCATGTTCCATCCTTCTTTGGCACCAAGACAATAGGTGAACCATATGGCCAAGAAGATCACCTGATGATCCCTTTATCCAACAACCCTTTAATTTTCTTTTTAATTTTTTCACTTTCCATCACTGACATACTATACATGCCAATGTTAGGAAGAGGACAGTCTTGTTGCAATTGTATCTCCTGTTGGATTCCTCTATTTGGAGGTAATCCGTTTCATTCTTGAAACATCTCACCATATTGGTTAACTACATGAACCAATTCAGATTTCAATTTTGAATCACAACCTTTAAAAGCTTCATTATCAACATCATTCTTGGGTTTGATCATTAGAAACACAAAATTCTTGTTGTAATTCACTATTCTTTTCATCCAACCCGCATTAAAAAGCGAAAGATTTAGTTTCTTCCTATGAGCTCTCACAATATATTCTAATCCATCTTTGAACAAATGGTATTTGTGTTAATGTCTATGGAGGATATCATTTTTTTCATAGAGGTACACGCTACCAAAAACTATGCCAGACATATCTAATGGCACAACATCAAGCTCCACTTCATCTATGAAATTTGCAGTGATGGCAAATTTCAGTTTCACTTTCTATTAATCTGCAATTCTACATTACCACACACCCATCCAAGTAGATATGGTTTATCATGTGGAATGCTTTCCAAGTTTAAACTTTCGACAATGTTTTCAGAGATAATATTGGCTTGAGAGCCACCGTCGAAAAGTGTATAAATTTTTCTATGTTTTGAGATCACCCTTATGTGAAAAATTTGTATCCTCTTCTTTTCATTTGGAGTTTTGTTGTGTGAATTTGAAGTACTAGTGCTAGCAACGGATTCTTTTCCTTTCATACCCATGGCTATAATTTTAGTTTCATCACTCAAATCAAATCCCAAATCCTAGAATGGTTGCAGTTGTCTTTTGTTTTCCCTTGTTGATTTTTTTTGGTTTCATTTCGAGATGAAGCTTCCAAAAATGAGCTTCATCGTGACCCTCTTTGGAATGATGTTTGCATGTTAATTTCTCTCCTTTATTCTTGAAATATGCATTTTTCTTTCCCTTCCCTTTGAAACCCTTCTCTTTTCCTTTACTCTTAAATGGCTCTTTACTACCTTCTTCTCGAGTGTTTTTCCCTCTTACCTCAAGATGAGTGGCTTTCACACACACATCATCTAAATGATTGGTATAAAACATTAATATACTACACCTAAGGTAATTGTGCAAACCCCTATGTACTTCAACAACATTTCTTGTGAGTGCATATCTACACCTAACATTAGAGACCTTTTTCTAAATTCTTTGGTGTAATATTGCACATTTTGACCTTTAAGTTGTCTAAAGTTCTACCAATTCATGATGGCTTTCTGCATATAAGCTAGAGGGTAGAACTGTATTTTAGTTGTGGCAATGAAATCAGACCAAGGAATTGAGAACTTACCATGTTTTTTTATCTCCTCTTGTGTCTTTCATTCCCACCATACTAGTGTTGCACCCTCCATTCTCAAGGAATCTAACTGAATCTTTATGTCATCCTCTTGAAGGTTTTGAATTCTGAAATAGACCTCCGAATGGTGAATCCAATTATCAAGATTCTTTGAACTCGATTCACCATTATACATGGGTAGCTCAAATTTAAAGTCAAGTTTTATTAAGGGTGATTTACTAGCTCCTTTTGAGGTATGTTCATGAGTATGAGAAAGGGTTGTGTTATTGGAAAAGGGTGAAGATGCCTGTGAAGAAGAATATGAAGAAGATGGTGGAGAAGGTGGAGGTTTACCTCCATTTTCATGACCTCCTTCTGAATAAACTTATCCTTTGGGGGGTTTGGAGCTTTCACCCTGTAGCTTGATATTCCCCTCTTCATAGAGGACCTTTACCAACTCTATCATATGAAAGAAAGCCTTCTTGAAGACCTTCTCATCTTTTGTCATGTTCGTAAGTTCTCCTTCATGAGACATGCTCACTAGAGTCTCGATTGTAGCTTGAAGATGAATTGGTCTTGGAGATTGTGGCAACCTGGCCCTCCTTCCCCTTGATCCAACTTCAGGGCTTCCAACCACCTTCCCTTCTCCTCTTTTGTGTTTTAACCTTTTAAGCATGACATAAAATTACAAGCAATTAAATCCTTCTTGCACAAAGACAATCTAGTGTTGTAATACCAAAATGATCTGATTAAGAATATTATTTTCATTGTGCTAATATCCTCATCATATTATTAATAGAATGTTATTCATGTGCTTAAGGATTCATGACTTTTGCAAGTGAAAAATCATTTTTATGTTAATTTTATGAGAAATTCAACATAAAATAGAAACTAAAGAACAGCATATATATGTACAGAACATCACCAAAAACACATCACAACAGGAACATGATGAAGGATTTCACCCCTCCTGGGCTACATATCCTTGGTTGAACTTCCAATGGCTTGGGTCTCTCTATTATACTCAAATGTGTAAAAAGATGTGTTTACAATGCTCAAATGCTTCTAAAACCTTCTCCAATGAGCCTAGAATGTCCAAATATAGCTCTCCATTTGGTCAAAAACGGGAGAAGTTAGGACCTCTCCTAGTTTCTCCACTATTTGCTCTACAATTTTCCCAAAATCTGGCACCGAACCCCCATTTCTGCCCCATTCTCCGCTAACGAGCCACCAAATCCTTCGAAATTTGAGCAAACTTTTTGGATGGTTAATGTAGCCGTCGAGGCCTAAAAACATTGAGAATGACCATATGAGGGCCATGTACCCAGGGGCTAGCCCTAGGCACTGGACCCATCCCTCTGAAGGTCGCATACAATTCTGGTGGTTAGGCTTAAAGTGTTCACATGCTGGCAGTTACCCTGAAAATCAAGTGGTGGTGGTCCTCTAGGAAGTTACATAAAGCTTGACGGTTGCAACGTTCACATGGGGATGGTTAAGTCCACCCCACCTCCAAATTTAATGACATTAAACTTCATAAGAAATGTGAGACATATATGGTTAAGTTTTATCCCCATGGTGCATTGGTTTTGGGCTTCGTTGTGTGTTGGGATGTCGCGGGTTCAACCCCCACTACCTCCACTCAAACTAAGCAACAATTTTGGTGGCCTCCCGGGCTACCACGTGGCGGCCTTCAACTAGGACATATGTTAGCTCTTGGTTGGTCATCATTACAATAATGAAAACCATGAAATTTTTACCATTCATAATGTGCCACTTAGCATGATATAATTTGCTGAAAAATACTTTGACGAAGCCAACATCCAAATCACCTGCCCAGTGAGCGCCACGTCAATGGTACAGACTACTAACCAGACTATCCTTTTTTTTAAATTTTCTTGTTTGGGAAAGTGAACAGAACTTGATTCTAGAGTCATACACAGTCTATTACGCACAAAACAAGTTGTTCCAGATTCAGGATGATGAGTAATACGCATAATTCTAGGTTCCACACCAATCCGAAAATTTTGAAATTTAAGCTATTTTTTTAGCACCTGATTAGGGGGGAGTGCTTTTGAAGTATTCTTTTCCAATGATGTCAAAGGGGGAGAAGATTAGAATCGAAGCAGGTTATGCCTAGCCTTAGGGGAGCTTGTGGTGTTCCATAAATTCCAAAGGGGGAGATTGTTGGACATTTGATGGTGTATAGGTGGCTATGTAAGTGTTGCCATTGATGTTAGATAAGGATCAACATGATTGTTGGGGCAGGGTCACCTGCAATTAATTTTGAGGCAAAATCCCAATTTTTGGCGTAGAAAGACCAAGTTTTTGTTATGTAAAGTGTAAATTCTCCACAAGTTGTAGTCATGGAGAGCGTAGATAGTTAAGTGTCATAAAGCGTTTTACCCTTCCATTATGTAAGTTGTTTTAGCTTGTGTAGACATGCCCATGATCTGTGGACCATGGGATTGTATAAAAAGGAGAGTCTTAGACAGTGTAAGGCAGTTCATAGTAGTAGATAGATGAATGAATTTAATGGTTCAGTAGAAGGTAAGAGCGAAAATTCTTAGCATAGAAGAGAGGCTCTACAATTGTGTGCGGAGAGGCCTAGAGTAGAGTTTGCAGTTGAGTGCGCAGAACCATGAAGCGGAGAACGCATGGAGGTCTTGAGTCTGTAAGAAGAACTGGAGTATCAATAAAGAGATCATTCTGGAAATATCTGTGTTTTTTCCATTTACTTATGTTATGAATGAATATGATTATGATATGATAAATGATGGTTTTATGATTTAATACTATATTGATACGTGATTCTGCATTATTTACATTGTTATATGAACACAAGTACTAATATCTGTTTATGCGAAGAATATCTTAATACATGTTAAAGATATCATATACTTAGGCCGATCTAGGTAAATATAGAACTAAGGGTAATTACAGAGGCGCGTAAGTAGTTGATTCACCTATTTAAGGTCCCCGAAGACACTCGTAGGATTTCGTGAAGATCTAGATGTTGATAAAAGGAAGTTATATCGATAATCCTTAAAGGCTTATCAATCTGCGCAAAGCGAGGTGAAGGGTATAAATGACATCACACTCATCTCTAGGTGTGGAAACATGGTTCCAACATCCCCCCATATTGCTTCGGGTGAGACTTCGGTCTGTGCTTTGTGGATTGATGCCAAAAGAGCTAGTAGTGTAGCGATTTGTTTGGAAAACTTAAATCTAAAACTGGGTCAAGACCCAATAATCCAACAAACAGTTCTATTGTCAGGACTGAGATCTACATAAAGAGATGTGTGATGTCGCATCACTAGAATCCAACAAATAAATAAATTGAGGAGTGGTTGGATAGGAAGATCCATGAATTCACGATGCAAGAAAATAGGAATCCACAATTGATGAAAGAATAGTGGTTAGACAAGTATTTGTACACAGATATAAATGAAATTTTCTTTTTCTCCTTCCCAATCGAGTTATACGAGTGGATTGCTAAATTGACAAATGACTAGGGAAGGTGGAGGCTTGACGGTCCAATAATGTGAACCCCGAAGTTATTGCGGAGATCGGAACCCTCTCAAGATAATATCGCATGTGCTTTCAGTCACTGGCTTGATCATGCCATTGGAGGGTTTGTGACAGAGTTTTTGGTCGATACATTGGTCATATACAAGAAAGCAGAGCGACGCTTCTTCAAGGTACCACGAGGTAAGTATTTGAGATCTTTGAATACTTGGATTAAAATGCTCTTGTGTGAAAAGTAGGTTATGCAATTACCTTGAAGTTTGGAGCTATGCAACGTGGAAAGATATTCTGGGATAGAAAGAGAACATGTCCTGAATATAGCCTATTGATTGAGCCTCCTCTGAGTGACGACAAAGGAGCAGCACAAGCTTCTCTGCATAGCATTTTCCAGTTAATAAAGCAAGGGTTCCTACCAATACCCCATCCAAACACACCACCTCCATCTTCACCTCTACTGCATACATCTTCACCCACACTGCCACCACCTCCACCACCATCCGATATGGAGAATACTGTGAAGTTGCCTCTTTTGAAGGGCTTGGGAAATGAGGACCTGGACCAGTTTTGGTTCATTGCAAAGCCTGTGTGGCAAGCCCAAAACAATACATATGATCATATGAAGAAAGAAATGTTGGTTACTTCTTATAGGATCACACACTAATGTGGTACATCAAGTACTGCAAGATAACCCAACAACTACATTGGCAGACATTCAGACTACTCTGAATAAGGAATTCAGTAAACCCAAGTTTGAAGCGCAATCAATCATGGGATTCAATGAAATCATGATGAAGCCTGGAAAGACACCCTCAGAGCTGGATCAAAGATTAAAATGCAAGATCCACGAAGCTAACATCAATCTTACAGATGGGCAGCATCACGAATGGTTTGTGGCTTCGCTCTTGCCTCATTTAACTTAGGGTTACTTTATCACAACAAAAGATTGGGACCTAGGAAAAAGCCCTTGAGATTGTGATGAGATTGCATGAGAAATGAATTCAAGATGTTGCTTTGGGAGTTCACTAGATTCACGCAGAGTTGCAGAATCTTTGCCTAGAATACCAAATTCTGAAGAAGGATAGAACGGCTCGGCCAGAGGTGCGCAAAGAAATTTGGTGTTTGAAATGTAAGAGTGAGGGGCTTGATAAATATAATTTCCCTATCTTCGCGAATTTAGTTGCAGGAGGAGGGTCGATTCCTCTGAAGCTGGAAGCTTAAGAAGAGCCAAGTACAGGTCCTGCGTTGTGGTGTGCTATCTGTTAGGTAGCTGGAAAACATGTGACAAACAATTGTCATTTACTGCAGAAATTTGTATAGACACCGCAACAGCTCTTCTGGAACTTCTACAAATCACTAGGTCATGGTGAGTGAAGTTTCCATAGTTATGAGTTAATGATGGAGAGAACTCATGTGTATCAGATGTAGATAGAAACTAGGCCTCCGGGTCAAGGTGCTAGAGGAGCACAAGGAGGATATCAGGGGCGTGGACAAGGCCGAGGCGGAGGTGGACTTGCAAGAGGTCAGGCAAAAGTTATTTTCTACAATTGTGGAGGGCCAAGACACTACACACGAGAGTGTATGAACCCGACGCGCCTGTCATGCTGATACTGTACTCAGTTTGACCACATGAGAGAAGACTACCCTGTACTAATAGCTAAGATGTGGGAAAAGGGGATGCAGCCTACCCAAAACCTACAAATGATGAGGGCTGAACCCCGCAAAGAGGATACTAATGTGAATATCATGTTGTGAAGTGGAATGATGAATGGAAAATATAAGGGAAAGAAGCTTGAATAAAGTGAACGGGCCTGCAAAGCTCCAGAGAAGGAGGTTGTCTTTGATCTAGAGCGCACAAAAGAAACCTTCATAAAAGAAAAGAAATGCTTCACTGAGGCTTCTACCATAGGAAGTCGGGATAAGAAATCTAAAGAAATGGACCTATCCATGCTTAATACCTTTTTGGAGACATGTGAAGCTGCTACGCAATAGAAATGTCCTGAAATGGTTAGAGGAGTTGGTCAATAAATGTGCTGGTAAAGAAAATACTTCTAAGGGACTCGACGTGGTCAGGAGAATTGGTAAGCATAAGGCAAGAACAAGGCATGAGATGAGGCTCACTGTGCAAATAGGAGAGTATTAAGTGGACCAAGTTATTATGGATCTTAGGTTCGTTGTGAATTTTTTTCCTAAACAAACCTGGGAGAGAATGGGGAGACCTACGCTGTAGTGGTCTCCGATTCAATTGAGGATGGAAAATCAGAAAAATATTATCCACATGGGAAGATTGTAGGGACTGATAGTAGATATTGAAGGCACGAGCATGTTGGCTTATTTCGAGGTGATAGAGATTATCGATGACAATAATCCCTACCCCACACTCCTTGGTATTTATTTGGCTATTGACATGAACATGTTGATTAATTTGAAGAAGCAGATGATGTCACTTTTGAGGAAATCAATCCACGTAGTAGTACCTCTAGATCTTGCAGAAGGACCACACTATACTAAACTGGCCCATGATTATGAAAGTGATGATGATTTGGACCAGATTTATAAGATAATGGCATGAGACCAAGATTACGGGAATCTAACAGCTCATGTACCTATTGCATGGGACCGCAAAAGCTCTTGCACATCAAATTCAAATGAGGAATTGGAACACTGGCAGAATCAATTGCACAAAGCGTCTATGCTGCACTGTAATATGATGACTAAATTGTTGCATTGTGTATCATCGGAGGTAAGAATGTTTCCTTATTATGATGGTTTAACTGATGTTGATAAATTTTTGGATGCATTTGAAAGCGAAGTACCAGAGAAGTATCGCTTTCAAGCCTTGGACTTGGCGATATGAAATACGCCTAAAACATGGTGGGGTACACATAAAGAAAAATTTGATGGATGGCGCGAAGGCAAAAGGATGATGAGGTTGCGGTTTGGTCACCTAAAAGTGTGATTGATAGAGAAATACGATGGGAGGAGTGATCCGTGCAAACACTTAGAAAAATGGACTAATGCTTATGGAGAAGAACCGCAACCGGAGTGAGTGCATTTGTTCTATCACACTTTGGATGTAATATCGATGAATTGGTACTTGGAAATAGAGCTCTGCCATGGCATGAAAAATTGGGATATTTTGAGACAGGGATTCGTGTGACATTCAGCTTTGAGGATGGATTCAAGTGCATCGATGAAGCGTTGCAAGAGATCAAGGTATCGATCTTTAGAATCTCGTAGGATCCCTTAGATTTGATTCAACTAGATTGTACCACCCAAGTGTGCCATGCACTGGAATGCTACAATGTGACTCCTTAAGAAGAAGAGGAGGATCCAAGGAACATTAATATCCCAAGGGCAACCGTGAAGTTGAGGGGCTACAGATAGATAATCTAGATATCACCGTGCAATTGAAAACAAGACAAGTGAACATTCGAACAGTGGCAAAGACGAATTTTGGGAATATAGAGGACTACTGGGATCATGCTACAATGGATAAGGTCATTGAGTTACTCCGCGAGTACTAGGATTTGTTCCCTACAAAGTTTTTAGACTTGAAGGGGATAGCAAGTGATTTAGGAGTGATGAAAACAATGTTGAAACCAGACACGAAGCCTGTGAAACAGAGGCCATATCGCCCTAATCCAAAGTATAAAGAAAAGGTTTTCTTAGAGTTGGATAAAATGCTTGTATCATGTATTATTGAACCAGTGGAGGAGTCCAAGTGGGTAAGTCCAATGGTAGTTTAGGAAAAGAAGTAGAAAGATGAGATAAGGATTTGTGTAGATCTCAGGAAGCTAAATGATGCTTGTGTTCATGATCCTTTCCCAACTCCATTCACAGATGAAGTGTTGGATAATGTTGGTGGGCAGGAAGCCTATTCATTCACTAATGGGTTCTCTATATATCACCAGATAAAGATCACACCAAATGACAGGAGTAAGATGACCCTCACGATAGAGTGGGGATTCTTTCAATATAAGGTAATACCTTTTTGACTTAAGAATGCGCTGAAAATATTTGCGCACGTATTTATTGTGGCATTCAAAGATTTCATTCATAAGTTTTTGGAGGTATACTTTGATGATTGGACTGTGTTTGGGCTCATAAAGAACCATGTAGTTAGTTTGCGCTTGATGTTGGATACGTGCCGGAGTTATCTGATCATGCTAAACTTGAAGAAGTGTCTATTTTGCATCCCTTACAAAATCTTGTTGGGTCATGTAGTGTGTAGACAAGGATTAATGGTGGACCCATCTAGGATCATAGTTATAATCAATTTGGAGGCACCAATAAGTGTTAAACACTTGCGCGCAACACTAGGTCATACTGGTTATTAAGAAAGATCATTAAGAGTTATGTTCAAATTACCATGCCAATGGAAGAACTGTTAAAGAAGAACGCTACATTCTGTTGGAGTGATGAATGTCAGTGGATCCTAGATGTGTTAAGTGGAAATATGGTCACCGCGTCAATCCTAGTCTTCTTGGATTAGAAGAAGGAATTACATGTGCATGTGGATGCATCATGTATTACACTGGGAGCAGTACTGACACAGGCTGGTGCAGGAGAACTAGATCACTTGATAGCATTTGCAAGCAAGAAGTTGTCAAAGGCTGTAAAGAACTATTCAACGACGAAGCACGAAGTGTTGGCTATGGTGTACGTGATCTAGAAGTTCAGGCATTACTTTCTAGGCAGACACTTCAAGATTTATATAGACCATTCTACATTAAAGTACCTAGTCAACAAGCCTGTGTTGGGAGAGAAAATATGTAGATGGTTGCTGTTATTTCAAGAGTATGATTTCAAAGTAATTGTGAAGCCAAGGTGCTTGAATGTAGGGCTAGATCATCTGTCGCGCATTGAAATAGGAGAGGAGCCTACTAATTTGGAGGAAGGGCTGCCTGACACACAATTCTTTGCGGTGCACATAGAAGACACTCATTTTGCTAAAATTATCCACTTCTTGACTACAAAAATGGCTCTAGAGTGCTACACTAGTCAATACAAGAAGGAATTTGTGGTGTGCACGACAAAGTTTTCTATGATTGCAAGCCATTTGTATAAGATGGGAGCGAATGAGATATTGCAGCATTATGTGCCTGAGTTTGAATGGAACAGTATCCTCGTTGAAGCTCATGGAGGACCTATAGGAGGCCAATTTGCAGGAAACACAAGAGCATAGAATATTTTACGCACTGGGTTGTGGTGGCCAACATTGCATAAGGATTCAAAAGCATATTGTAGGGCGTGCGATGCATGTCATAGAAATGGAAGGACATTGCATAGGGATGAACTTCCTTTGAATCCGCATATGTCATTGTAGGCTTTCGAAAAATGGGCAATTGATTTTGTAGGACCGATTTAGCCTGCAAGAAAGAAGATGCATGTGTGGTACATCATCATCGCAACCGATTATTTAACCAGATGGGTGGAGGTGCAACTTGTGAAGGATTTGTTGAAAATAGCAACAAGAAATGATAAAAATAGAACCCATAATATTCCAATTTAATTTGTCCTTGAATTAAATTGTGAATTAAAATATTATTTAGTCTTAATATCTACTTGAAAATAATTAATTATGTTATCTTGACTTAAGTAGTTGGATAAATTCAAGTTAGAAGTCTTTCTGAAGTCATGCAAGAGTTATCCCTTAAATTAAGGAGATAAGTCTTAAATAAAGGAGATAAGATTGAGTTATATTTGAGTTGTGATTAGTTAACTCAGTTTACTGAGTTAAGTCTAGTTAAATTAGTTCCAAACTGTTTGAGGAACTAATTGTGAGTTATCAGTCAGTTCACGCATGCATGCACTCAATAAGTGTATTCCAGTTAAATGAAGATTCCCTCATCAGAAACTGATGTATGTCTATTCTGAGAAAGACCCAGTTGAGATAAATTTCAAGGAAAGTGTACTATCAGTTACATCTATTTTCCTATGGAGAAAGCTCATGGATGCAGAAGGAATCATTCCTTGTAGGATTGCATAGTTCTAACAATGTGTTAGAGCATTGTTCCACTTGGTGAGGTGAGAATCATCCATTAGGAACAACACAATTAAATAGGAGCTTGGAGGGTAGAGGAGAAGGCTTGTGAGAAGCCAGGATTGCCTATGAGAATCTGTGAGGATTGTAGTAAGAGCTGGCTAACTGTGAGAGCTAAATCTTTGTATAATCTCTATGTATTTCCACCTTGTATGATAATACAGATAGTGACATTTTTAGTTGAGGATTTCCCCAAAGTATTTTCATGTGTATTGTGCATTGATTCTTCTTCTTATGGTTATATTGTTCAACTCGATCTTTAAGCTCCCACAAAGAAAAATGATAGTAGAAGTAGGTTATAGTATTTTTCTTTTATTATATTGCATTATCGAGTTAATCTATAGTCATATTTTCTCATTGTATCGGAGTTGGATTTGTAGAAACTTTCTACATGACATCGAAGCTATGGACAGTGTACTAAGAAAAGAATTTGAAGTTTGAAGTTTGGGGTTGCAGGTGCAAATAGAATTTTTTGGTTTGAGATTCGAGTATGCCTTGGAAGGTAGCTCGAATTACATAGCATCGAAAGATCACATGGAGGCTGTATTACAAGACAATGGATTGATGGAATTCATTGATCAAGAAATCCAAAAGCCAGCTTCAACTAATGCACAAGAGTTGGCTGAGTGGAAGAAGTGTGTGGCGAAGGCGAGACAGATCATCCTTGAGGGAGTTCGAGACCATATTGTCTCGAGTCTCCATGGGAAGGATACTCCATTATCAATTTGGAAGACATTGAAAGACCTCTACTAGAACAATAGCGACCAGAGGAAATTTGCGTTCAAGGATAAGCTTTGAAGAATCAAGATGGAGAAGGGCGATATTATTTCCACATATCTGAACAAGCTCAGCACCTACAAAGATGAGCTTAGCAGTGTGGGAATAACTACTGCCAATGATGATATGGTGAACCTCGCTCTCCTTGGCCTTCCAAAGAGTTGGAATAGCTACTAAGACGTTGTGAATGGAAGGGAGAAACTGCTAGATTGGGAACGACTGTGGTTGGATCTCATGCAAGACGAGATCAAGAGGAGCACACGAGAAGGTTCTTTATCCAAGGATTATGATGAAGAAAATCTTGCCTTAGCGAGTAAGGCAAGGAAAGGGAAGGGGAAGGTTTCCCATTCCAAATCGAATTCTTCTCATGGAGGGAAGAAGGGTGACAAGTCTAAAGTGAGATGCTTTAATTATCACGAGATGGGACATTATGTAACTAATTGCCCATCGAAGAAGTCCAAGAAGGGATCCTCGAAAGGATTGGAAGGCGAGGCATTAGCCTCTCAGTTTGAAATGGACTTTACCCTCATCGCATGCATGGTGTCATCAATGATGGGTTGTGTTTGGTATCTTGACAGTGGAGCCTCATTCCACATGACCGGAGATAAAAATTTGTTCAGTACCTTAGAGGAGAAAGACCTCAAGATGTGCATAGAGATGGGTGATGACGAAAGGTATAGTGTTTCAGGAGAGGGCATGGTTGCTTTTCAGAGGGAGCATGGAGCTCCTATCACCTTGAAAAATGTGAAGTATGTGCCTAGACTAAAGAATAACTTGGTATCGGTCGCGATGTTCAAGGACAAAGGCTACGATGTGTTTTTTAGTAAGGGAAAGGTTTTCCTTAGACACATCACCACGAGACACGTGAAACCGATCAGTTCACGAGTTAAGAACATGTATGCTCTTGAGGTTCAAGATGCATGCAAAGCCTTGAGGAGCAAGGCAAATGTTAGAGACTTGGTGGTTGAGAGGGATTGTAAATTACCTCTCAACATGCATCCCCAGAAGAAGTCTCGGACAATTTTGGAGGAGCCACAATTAGAGAAGCAGAGAGGAGACTGAGTGAAGAGATTCACTCATGTAGATACCTCCATTAGGGGGAATTTCGATCCAAGTGGGCAGAGGGATCACATCCAACCATACCTCCAGGTGTGAGGTGGGGTGATGTGAAGTGATAGTCCCAAGAAGGTTGAAATTGGGCAGGGTCCATTGAGAGGTTTTATCTCATGGATTGTACCTTTCTACAAGAGCCCAAAGTACATAGTAGCGGGAGGAATCAGTGGGATTTATGTAGTTAGAGATCAAAGTGACAAAGGATAGAGAATTTAGATACTGAAGAGCACAGAGAAGGATTGACAACAACGCAGAAAGGAAGATTCAGCAGAACCACAATGTTTTCAGTTGACAGAGGCAATAGTAGTTAGAGACTTTCATGACATATGCATCATACTGATTCAGGTTGGATGTTTTCTTTTCTTTTGGAGCTGTTGGAGAAATACCAATAGAGAGAAGTGTTGCATACATAACATTCCAAAGGTTCACGATTAGGATAAAATTGAATTCTTTCTTGTTGAGAGGGAGTGTTGAAAATAGCAACAAGAAATGATAAAATAGAATATAGAATACTCCAATTTAATTTGTACTTGAATTAAATTGTGAATTAAAATCAAATTTATTCTTAACAGCTACCTGAAAATAATTAATTAAGTTATTTTTACTTAATTAGTTGGATAAATTCAAGTTAGAAGTCTCTCTGAAGTCATGCAAGAGTTATCCCTTAAATTAAGGAGATAAGATTGAGTTATATTTGAGTTGTAATTAGTTAACTCAGTTTACTGAGTTAAGTTTAGTTAAATTAGTTCTAGACTGTCTGAGGAACTAATTGTGAGTTATTACTCAATTGATGCATGCATGCACTCAACAAGTGTACTCCAGTTAACTGAAGATTCCCTCATCAGAAACTCATGCATGTCTATTCTGAGAGAGACCCACTTGAGCTAAATGTCAAGGACAATGTACTATCAATTGCATGTGTTTTCATATAAAGAAAAATCATGCATGTAGAAGGAATCATTCCTTGGGGGATTTTGTAGTTCTCACAGTGTGTTAAAGCAGTGTTCCACTAGGTGAGGTGAGAATCATCCACTAGGAACAACATAAGGAAATAAGAGCTTGGATGGAAGAGGAGAAGGCTTGTGAGAAGACAGGATTACATGTGAGCATTTGCGAGGATTGTATTGAGAGCTGGCTAGATATGGAGCTAATGCTTTGTATAATCTGTATGTATTTCCACCTTGTATGATAATACAAATAGTGCGGTTTTTAGATGAGGCATTCCCCAAAGTATTTTCATGTGTATTGTGCATTTATTCTTCTTCTTATGTTTAAATTGTTCAACTTGATTATTCAACTCGATCTTTAAGCTTCTGCAAAGCAAATTGATAGGAGAAGTAGGTTATAGTATTTTGCTTTGGTTATAATGCATTATCGGGTTAATCTATAATCAGATTTTCTACAGGATTGTACAAGGGAAACAACAGCAAAGTTATTATTTGAATATGTATTGACCAGGTTCGTTTTCCCAAAGATTTTGATGAGTGATAGTGGTAAGCACTTCCTTAATGAAATGATCAGTACACTGACGGAAGAGTTCTAATTTTATCATCAAAAGAGCATGCCATATCATCCTTAGGCCAATGGGATGGTGGAAGCGTTTAATAAGATATTACAGAATGCACTGACAAAGCTTTGCAATGTGGAGAGTAATGATTAGGACATGCGCGTACCATCGATGCTATGGACTTATAGAATTACTTATAAGAAGCTGACTAGATAGACACCTTTCAGGCTGGTCTATTGCAGAGAAGCTCTGATGCTAATGGAATACATTGTGCCTAGTATACGCATAGCAATTTTCATAGGAATGGTAGACTGCAGAGCCTTAGAATAGAGGCTCATGCAACTAACAAAGCTGGAAGAAGATATATTCTTGGCTAGATTCCATCAACAAATTTAGAAGGAGCGCGAAAAGGAATGGCACGATTAGCACATCAAACTGTGCACCTTCAAGATAACCGATTTAGTTTTATTATATGACAACAATTTTGACAAATTTCCAAGAAAATTTTAGATGCGTTGGCTGGGCCATATGTGATCAAAGAGAGTACCGATGGTGGAGCAGTTCAAATTGTGAAATTCAAGAGAGATCCATTTCAGAGAAAGGTAAATGGCAATCGATTAAAGCCATACACCGGGAATCCAGCCAGATGACTATATGACAGTGGCACAGTCTTAACACTCCAAGCAGCTGAAAGGAGGCGCGGGACTATAAACTACATTGCTCGGGTTGTAGAGATATGCGAAGAGGGGTCTCCACAAAATAGGAGGATGTCACAATACCAAGAAAAGTGTGAAGGGAGCTGCATTATAGGGGTGAAGACCGCGCAACACAGCTAGAAAGTGACTATTGTCGTCACTGTTTATGATTTGACAGTCAGAAGACGATTAGGAGGAGTGAACAATTGCCATTTAAGGAATTTAAGGTTGAAATCAAGTGAGAAATCTTTGAAAATCTACCACCAACCTCACATTTATGGATGGATTTTGGGGGAAATAGTTGAATTTGAATTTGAAATTGCCTATAAATTACAAGTGGTCATCCAGTGGGAAACAATTTTCATTCTGAGAATTTATGAGTTGTGTTATCTGTTGCATGAGCTCTTTGAGAATTTGCTTGCAAGCCCTGTGTCTAAGCTTGAACAGAACCTCATTAACAGCTTCATGTTTTGCATCGACTGAGACTGCTAGTACTGGGGGCACTGTCACCTCTAAGGGAGATGCGCTTGAGGTCACGGGTGTGGAGGTTCTCAAAACAATGCCTAAGGCGCCAAGGTTGTCTAGGCCAAAGCCTGATCTAACGAGAGAAGTTCCCAAGTAGAAGAAGGATAAACAGAAGAAGACGCTACCGGTGTGCGAGTCACCAAGGAAACATGCAACTACACAAGCGCAGGAGAAAGGAAATCCAACTGCATAGGAGAAAGGCGAAGTGGTAGATCTAGAGGATGAAGAAGGTGCGAAAGACATAGATATTGAGGGGGTAGACCCTATTTCAAAGATGCCAGAGTATTTCAAATTCGTTGGAGTACATCTAGGTATGCGGAGTTCAAAGTAGACTTCCACCATGTTTAAATCCAGGCACTGAAGGATCTAGATCAGAAGTGGTATGATCTTCCCTACTTAGCTATGGATGATACCATCGCAAATTTCCTTAAGCGATGGCCATCTGATTGGAACACAGCGTCAGATTTGGCTGTCGGGACTAACAAGTTTGTGTAGAATCAGAAAAAGGAAGTGGACCAACTAAATGTTCAGTATTTGGTTGAAAAGAGGAAGAAGGATACTGAGGAAAATGCCCAAGCAGAAGCGGAGTGCACTGCGAAGGAACAAGAAGAACAAGAAGAGCACAACTCTGATAGAAGTCATAAATCTCCTTCACCTCAAATGGAGGAAGAAGAACAATCAGAATAGGGCGGCGAAGATCAGGAGAGCACTCCTTTCATGTAAAGCGACATAGGGAATAGGATAAGGAGGGGTAGCGAAAGAAGACCAAAACCTCCAAGTCATCGCTAGATCCAATCACCTTTATGGAGGGTGACTTGGATGATATTGGAGATAAGGTAAGGGATACGATAGCATAACATCTGCAGTAGTTTGAGTAGCAGCAAAAGAAAGCATTGGTCTCCATACATATGGGTATGCGCAAGCCGCAGATCCAAACAACTCGACTCTAGGTCGGTATAGGGCAGAGCACCTTGGCATGAACTAGTTTGGCGTTAGGGACTACTCAAGCAACAAAGTTGGTTCGATCCTTGAATCTCGGGGCAGTTGTGCTGCTTGATGGAACTCTGAGCGCATAGGCAGATGTTGACAAAGATACTTTCAACTCTTTGAGTAATGTTGGCCTCAAATTGGTTGTGCTCCCCAGCGAATTCCTTCACACACTTCAAGCAAGTGTGATTACAAAAATTAGGGCCAGGGAGAAGCACGTACTAAGCTTAATCAGCGAGAAGAAATTCAACAATGAGAAAATATTCATTGAAAAAAGAACAACACTAGAAGCATGGAAGAAGGTTCAGGAGCAGAACAAGTGCACTACAACCATGGTAGCCAAGACATGCAGAACGGTCCCAGAGATGCATATACCGGAAGAGGCATCGTTGGAGGCTAAGATTAGGAAGTTAGATGCAAGAATGTGTGATGCAAAGATAGGGGTGGCCAAGGTTTAGTTTGAACTAAACCTTAAAGTCACAGAGCTTGAGTTGAAGTCACAGCCTTCAACTCCACCATACGTCAGAGCGCAGCGTGTGGCTACTGTGAAGGATGAAGTCGCAATAGTAGATACCACGGTGGTAGATTACACTATGCTCTTTGAGAAGTCTATGGAGGTCGTTACGACACTATAGGAAGATCCTAACCTGTAGAGGTTGATCACAGATGCCCATTAATTGCAGCAGTAGTATGACAAAGAAAGAGTGACGATGTGCACTGTCGCTATATCACAACGATTGGCTAAGCTACATGAGGCAAAGCAGTTGCTCGAACAGGTGGAGGTAGCGCAAAGGAAAGAGGCGGTCCTCAAGGCTAGATTGGGGCCTTGGCTAGATGAGGCCTATGTTATGTCTACCACCATTGAGGCGAAGCTGGAAAGCCTACAAACTACATAAGAGAAGGTAAAGGAAGACAACGCAGGACCATCAACTGAGCAGCTAGTGGAGCAAATCAAGCAGGCAGCCACGCAGAGCGCGACTGAGGTAGGAGTGGCACAAGTCGAGCTAGGAGGTCTCCGCAGTAAAATCTTTGTGCCAGCAGAGTGACTCGAGTGTGAGTCACGATATTTGTGTTGGGAGCCTGTTGGGACAGGGTCCCCTCTGGTTAATTTTGGGGAAAAAACCCAAGTTTTTGTTATGTAAAGTGTAAAGTTTCTACAAGTTGTGGTCGCGGAGCATGTAGATAGTTAAGTTTTTTGAAATGTGGCAACAAGTATATTCAAATTTAACTTGTCCTAGAATTAAATTGTGAATTAAAATCGAATTTAGTCTTAACAACTACTTCGAAATAATTAATTAAGTTATTTTGACTTAATTAGTTCGACAAATTCAATTTAGAAGTCCTTCTGAAGTCATGAAGAGTTATCCCTTAAGTTAAGGAGATAAGCCTTAAATTAAGGAGGTAAGACTGAGTTATATTTGAGTTGTAATTAGTTAACTCAGTTTACTGAGTTATGTCTAGTTAAACAGTTCCAAACTATTTGAGGAACTAATGGTGAGTTAACAGTTAGTTGATGCATGTGTGCACTCAACTAGTGTACTCTAGTTAACTGAAGATTCGCTTATCAGAAACTTATGAATGTCTATTCTAAGAAATACCCAATTGATATTAAAGACAAGGACAATGTACTATCAGTTGTATGTGTTTTGTTATAAAGAAAACCCATGCAGGCAGTCAAGGAATCATTCCTTGAGGATTGCGCAGTTCTGATAGTGTGTGAGATCAGAGTGTTCCACTTGGTTGAAGGAGAATCATCCCAAAATAACAACGCAAAGAAATAGGAGCTTCGAGGGTAGAGAGGAAGGCTCGAGTGAAGCCTAGATTGCTTATGAGCATCTGTCAGGATTGTACTGAGAGCTGGCTAGCTATGAGAGCTAAGGCTTTGTATAATTCCTATGTATTTCCACCTTGTATGATAATACAAATAGTGGAGTTTTTAGTTGAGGTTTCCCCCAAAGAATTTTCATGTGTATCGTGCATTGATTCTTATTCTTCTGGTTATATTGTTCAGCTCAATCTTTAAGCTTCTACAAATTGATAGTAGAAGTAGGTTATAGTATTCTGCTTTGATTTATATTGCATTATCGAGTTAACCTACACACAGATTTCCTACATGGTAGCAGAGCTAGATTTGTAGAAATCTTCTACATGGTATCGGAGTTGTGAACAGTATACTAAGAAGAGAATTCAAAGTTTGAAGTTTACGGTTGTAGGTCCACATTGAATTTTTATCATATTTCAAGGTTGGCCAATGGAATTCTATGGCTTGAGACTCAAGTATGCCTTGGAAGGTAGCTTGAATTACATAACATGGAAAGATAGAATGGAGGTTGTATTGGATGACAATGGCTTAAAGGAATTCATTGATCAAGAAATCCAGAAGCCAGCTTCAACTAATGCATAAGAGTTGGCTGAGTGTAAGAAGTGCGTGGCGAAGGCGAGACAGATCATCCTTGAGGGAGTTTGAGACCATATAGTCTCAAGTCTCCATGGGAAGGATACTCCATTTTCAATGGGGAAGACATTGAAGGACCTCTACCAGAATAGTAGCGACCAGAGGAAATTGGAGCTCAAGGATAAGCTTTGAAGAATCAAGATGGAGAAGGGCGATACTATTTACACATATCTGAACAAGCTCACCACCTACAGAGATGAGCTTGGCAGTGTGGGAATAACTACTGTTGATGATGATATGGTGAGCCTCTCTCTCCTTGGCCTTCCAAAGAGTTGGAATAGCTACCAGGACTCTGTGAAAGGAAGGGAGAAACTATTGGATTGGGAACAACTGTGGTCGGATCTCATGTAAGAGGAGATCAGGAGGAGCACACGAGATGGTTCTTCATCCAAGGATGATGATGAAGAAAATCTGGCCTTAGGAAGTAAGGCAAGGATAGGGAAGGGGAAGGTGTCCCATTCCAAATCGAATTCTTCTCATGGAGGAAAGAAGGGTGACAATTCTAAAGTGAGATTCTTTAATTTTCACAAGATGGGACATTATGCGACTAATTTCCCATCGAAAAATTCTAAGAAGGGATCCTCGGAAGGATCGGAAGGTGAGGCATTAGCCTCTCAGTTCGAAATGGACTTTACCCTCTTCGCATGCATGGTGTCATTGGCGATGGGTTGTGTCTGGTATCTTGATAGTGGAGCCTCATTCCACATGATTGGTGATAAAAATTTATTGAGTACCTTGGAGGAAAAAGACCTCAAGATGTGTATAGAGATGGGTGACGATGGAATGTATAGTGTTTCAGGAATGGGCATAGTTGCTTTTAAGAGGGAGCATGGAGCTCCTATCACCTTGACAAATGTGAAGTATGTGCCTGGACTGAAGAAGAATTTGGTATCAGTCGCAATGTTGGAGGAAAAAGGCTACGATCTTGTCCTCAGTAAAGGAAAGACATTCCTAAGACACATAGCCACAGGTCATACCAACGGGATAGGGATTTGGGTGAAGAATCTCTATAAACTAGAGGTAGATGATTGTGCAACATTAAGTAAGAAAGAAGAATTGGTGCAAAGCCAAGACATTGGCGAGTTGTGGCACAAGTGATTGGTCCATTTTCATCATGGGGCTTCGAAGATAATGTAGTAGATATCTACAGGACTTCCCAAAGGCAAGCTTGAGCAAGTTGACAAATGAAAAGTTTGTACCTTTGGAAAGTACACCAAGTATTCCTTTCATGATTGAGATAGTCGAACAAAGGCTATCTTAGAGTGAGTTCATACTGATGTGTGTGGACAACTCTCGAAAGCATCCATAGCGAAGCAAAGGTATTATGTGATTTTCATTCATGATTATTCTCATAAATGCTGGATTTATTTCATGCAGAAGAAGGACCAAACCTTCAAAAAGTTTTGTGAGTTCAAAGCTTTGGCTGGGAAAGAGTCAGGGAAGAAGATGAAGGCCTTGAGAAGCAACAACGGTGGGGAATATGTCTCTCAAGAGTTTAAAGACTTCTCTGCAGTAGAAGGAATAAAATGAGATTTGATGGCACCTCATAACTCACAACAAAATGCGGTGGCTGAGAGGAAGAACAGAACTGTTGTAGGGGAAACACGGGCAAGGCTACATGACCAAGGCCTACCACTTCACTTGTGGGATGAGGCATGCAACACAGTGGTCTATTTGTAAAATAGAAGCCCGCATCACATACTTGGGATGAAGACACTAAAGGAAGCTTTCTCTGGTAAGATACTGGATGTGGGTCACTTCAGGATCTTTGGCTCATCGGCATATTGCCATGTGACAAAGGATGCACAGAAGAAGCTTGAGCTGACAACAGAGTTGGGGATACTTGCAGGGTACACTGATACACCTCACAACTATCGAGTATATTTGCCTACCAGTTGGAGGACAGTGGTTCGCAGAGATCTCAAGTTGGATGAATAGAAGGAAATGCAAGTTTCCCTTGAGAGGGAGCTCCAACTACAGGCTATTGATGAATTATTGGTTCCTAAGGAGGAGGAGGCTCAGGCTAATGCAGAGCAACCACATGTAGAGGTTCTAGGAGTGGAGACATCCACTCAAGCAAAGTCTTCTAGAGATGGATGAAAGTGCACAAGAGAAGCTAACAGATTGTTGAAGGATGCGAGAGAGAATGTGAGAGCACCATCTTCTCAGCACATAAAGAGCAGGTCACCTGAGAGGTGCATTGATACATGGCCCTTGCTAGGGAATGTGCTGAGACCGAGCCATCTTCCTTTGAGGAAGCAGTGCAGTAGTTGATTTGGGTTGATGCTATGGTGGAGGAGTATGACTCCTTAGTTCGTAACAATGTTTGGGACATGGTTCTGAGACAGGAGAACAAGTCAGTTGTGAATTCCCATTGGCTTTACAAGGTAAAGCAAGCTGCTAATGCTAGTGTGGAGAAGCATAAGGCAATATTTGATGCCTGTGGCTTTCCACAGGTCAAGGGGATTGATTATGATGAGACTTTTTCTCCTGTCGCAAGTTACTCATCTATCAAATCTATGTTGGCACTATTAGCACATATGGGTTGGAAGATCCATCAGATGGATGTGAAGACTAAATTCCTCAATGGTGAGATTGAGGAAGAGGTGTACATAGAGCAATTGGAAGGTTTTGAGACCTTTGATCATGAGTCACATGTGTGCAAACTCAAGAGAGCGTTGTACGAGCTGATGCAAGCACCTCGTGCTTGGTACACCAAGATAGACAACTACTTCACCGGTTTGGGCTTCACAAAGAGTGAATCGGATGCGAACCTATATAGCATCATGGTGAAAGGTAAGTTGTTAATCATCGTACTTTATGTTGATGGTCTCATATTGACTGGTGATGATAAATTTATCGTGTCTTGCAAGGAGGACCTTGAAAGAGAATTCGAGTTGAAAGAAATGGGTCTCATACATTACTTCCTTGGCATGGAAGTGTGGTAGAAGGATGGGGAGTTATTTGTGTCTCAAGGAAAGTATGCCAACCAGATACTTAGGAGATTCCACATCGAGAAGTGCAAGCCCATGCAGACTCCTCTAGTTGGTAACTGGGAGAAGGAGGATGCTACTTCAAGAGAAGTAGTGGAGGCTAATGTGTATAAGCAGCTTGTGGGTTCACTAATGTACTTAGTGAATGCATGACCATATTTGTACTATGCGGTGAACCAACTGAGTCAAGCGATGGTTCAGCCTACCAAGGTGTTTTGGAAGGTGGCAAAGCATGTATTGAGATACCTTAGAGGCACATCTCAGTATAGATTATGGTATAGATGAATAGAGGGAGTGAAGCTACAGGGCTTCACTGATGTAGATTGGGTAGGGAGTCCATCATATCAAAAAAGCACATTAGGAGGGATTTTCAACCTTGGTTCAGTAGTAGTTTCTTGGTATAGCGGAAACAGAGGTCGGTTGCACTCAGCTCGGCAAAGGCTGAATACATGGCTGCAAGAAAGGCAGCATATGAGGCCATCTGGATGCAAAAAATCCTAGTTGGTTTGTTTGATCAAAGGATGGATCCAACTGTGATCTATTGTGATAATTAGAGTTGTATCAAACTCTCTAAGAATCCAGTATTTCATGGTAGGTCAAAGCACATCGACATCCGGTATCATCATCTCAGAGACTGTGTAGTGAAGAGGATCGTGTTGTTGCAGTATATTTCGACAGAGGAGCAAGATGCTGACATTTTTACAAAGGAATTGTCAAAGTGTAAATTCGAGTTCCATAGGGACAGGGTCGGGGTGGCAGATAATCCCTTTCTTGTTGAGAGGGAGTGTTGAAATGTGGCAATAAGAATATTCCAATCTAATTTTTCCTTGAATTAAATAGTCAAATAAAATCGAATTTTGTCTTAACAGCTACTTGGAAATAATTAATTAAGTTGTTTTGACTTAATTGGTTGGAGAAATTCAAGTTAGAAGTCCTTCTGAAGTCATGCAAGAGTTATCCCTTAAATTAAGGAGATAATATTGATTTATATTTCAATTGTAATTAGTTAACTCAGTTCACTGAGTTAAGCCCAGTTAAATTAGTTCCAAACTATTTGAGGAACTAATGGTGAGTTAACAGTCAGTTGATTCATGAATGCACTCAACTAGTGTACTCCAGTTAACTAAAGATTCCCTCATCAGAAACTCATGCATGTCTATTCTAAGAAAGATCCAGTTGAGATTAAAGACAAGGATAGTGTATTATCATTTATATGTGTTTTCTTATAAAGAAATCCCATGCATGCAGTCAAGGAATCATTCCTTGAGGATTGTGTAGTTCTGACAGTGTGTGAGATCAAAGTGTTCCACTTGGTTCAAGGAGAATCATCCCAGAGGAACAACATTAGGAAATGGGAGCTTGGAGGGCAGAGTGGAAGGGTTCAAAGAAGCCTAGATTGCCTATGAGCATCTGTGAGTATTGTACTGACAGCTGGCTAGTTGTGAGAGCTAAGGCTTTGTATAATTCCTATGTATTTCCACCTTGTATGATAATACAGATAGTGGGGTTTTTAGCTGAGGCTTTCCCCAAAGTATTTTTCATGTGTATTGTGCATTGATTCTTCTTAATTTGGTTATATTGTTTAGCTCGATATTTAAGCTTCCGTAAATTGACAGTAGAAGTAGGTTATAGTATTCTGCTTTGATTTATATTGCATTATCAAGTTAACTTACATTCAGATTGTCTACAAAGTGTCATAAAGGGTTTTACCCTTCTGTTATGTAAATTGTGTCAGCTTGTATAGATCTACTGTATAAAAAGGAGAGACTTAGAGAGTCTAAGGCAATTCATAGTAGTAGAGATATCAATGAATGTAATGGGTTAGTAGAAGGGAAGAGTGAAAATTCTTAGCATAGAAGAGAGGCTCTTCAGCTGTGTGCGCAGAGGCCTAGAGTAGAGTCCATAGCTAAGTGCGCAGATCCCTGTCGCTGAGTGTGTATGGAAGTCTTAAGTCTGTAAGAAGAACTGAAGGATCAATAAATATATTATTCTGGAAATATCTGTGTTTTTTCCATTTATTTCTATTATGGATGAATGTGATTATGATATGATAATTTATGGGTTTATGTTTTAATAATGTATTGATGTGCGATTCTGCATGATTTACATTGTTATATGAACGCAAGTACTAATATCCATTTACGTGAAGAATATATTAATACATGTTAAAGATATCAGATACTTAGGTCAATTTGGGTAAATATAGAACTAAGGGTAATTACAGAGATGCGTAAGTAGTTGATTCACCTATTTAAGGTCCGTGAAAGACATTCGTAGACCTTCACAAAGATCTAGAGGTTGATGAAAGGAAGTTATATTGATAAGCCTTAGAGGCTTATTAATCTACGTGAAGGTAGGTTAAGGGTATAAAACGACATCATGCTCATCTCTGGGTGCGAAAACTTCATTCCAGCATCCCCCCATAATGCTTCGAGTGAGACTTCATTCGGCACTCCATGGATTGATGCCAAAAGGGCTAGCAGTGTAGGGATTTATTTGGAAAACTTAACTGTGAACTTGGATCAGGACCCACTAAGCCAACAATGATGATTGGGTGTTTGGAAGGAATCCCATGGTTGTTGGGGTGCTTTGTAGAAAATCATCAGATTAGTAGGCTTACTAAAGAATCCATAACATGATGATTATAGTGATGAGCCAGATGGAACTCCATGGTAGATTCAGGCTTCCTGTAGAGAATCATCATAGTAGTAGGCTTACTGAAGAATCCATAAAATGATCATCATGGTAGTTGATGTTCAACTGGTGAAAGATTCAATGGCCACAGAGGTTTACAGTCACCTTCCAAGAAACAGAATGACTCAAAGTCTATATCAGACTGTATGCATTGGAAAGTGCTCTAAATAAGTTTTCCAACGATATGAAAAAGTCCAAAAATGGACCCCTGGTTAAAACATTACAAATTTCCAATGTTCAGGGACTTGGAGTCCTAAGAAGGCTGGGATATCAGAGATCAACATGTCGGTGCATCGAATAACAAAGATCGAAATGTGCAATGTATAGGAGTTTGAAGGAAATCAGAACCCTGGATATCGCAGTATCAGAAATTTTTCAAGTGAGTAAAGCACATACAATTGTGTAAGTGTTGATAAGCCTTTAAAACCACCGAGGAATGCGAGAAGAAGAATAACAAAGGATTTCGGTGCAAAACCAAGGTTGACGGGTCCTCTTCTCTCTCCTACAGTAGGATACATGGCATCGTATGAATAAATCAGATAAGCTACAGTGGAAGTGTGATGTGATAGTATGGCAGGACAGGCGGAAGACATATGTAACCATATTGGGTGGTATAATGGGCTAAAACCAGGTGACCAATGTCACTAGTAAAGATTTCAAAACTTTATAATAGTTGGAGTGTTGAAAATTTATGATATAGAGGGCTTCTGATATTGGGTTGGCACATGGTCGCAAGAGCTCAAGAACCCAAGGGTGCAAAGCAGTTAACAAAGGGAGAATTCCCCCTGGCAGGAGTTTGAAGACTTAATACCTTAATGCTATGCAGAATGTCATAGTTAGTGGTCCTATGGTGAGAGGCATTGTGAGGGCTAAGAAGAAGGAGCTTGACAATCAAAATATTAGAATATCAAAATATTGCACCACTATGAAAATTATGATATGGAATTGCTCCAATAAGGAAGTACAGATATTTAAAGAGCGTATGGGCTTAAACCTATGATATTGAATATAGGTACAAAAGAGTTCCTAATTGAAAAGGGCTAATACTATATAAGAATGTAACAAGAAACCAAGGATAACACTAGAAATAGAGATGAATTTGAGAGCTTGAAGGAAGCAATCGACTACCTCGCGTGCACAAATGGTTGTGGCAAGTAAGATCAGAGGTCACCTCTATCGATTGCCAAGATCTGTAGAATGATAAATAGGCATGGGAATCTCTGAGGGTTGTGCAAGTCGTCTGAGAATTAATTTTTCAGTACGGGATCTTTGTGCATTCATACTTCAAAGAACTGTGAGGACCCTCTCTTTTTTTAGTGATGTGACAAGAAACTATTAGAAGACACAAGAGTGGCAAGTGAATCCATGCCTACGTACAAATTGGTAGCTACAGGACATCATGGAGAGATTTCCTTGTTCATAGTGCCTCAGTCGAACAACACCATCGCCAATAACATACAATATTCGGTGAGTGAGCATATGTGCTAGAGAGTAGTGCTATGAGTGAGTGCATCAAAGCAAAGAGGCTGAAGCACCTGAGACAACATAGTGTAATACAACTGCAAGAGTGGCGTGAGGACTGTGTAAAGAATTGCAAGGGTATTTCTCAAGAGTAGTCAGTGAAGATCCCTCGACAGTGAAGGAAGAGTGTAGAGGAAGTGTTGTTTTGAGCATAAAGAGGATATCTGCTGGAAATGAGCAAAGAAGCCAGAGCGCAAAAGTCAATTCTATGAACAACCATTGTTTGGTATTTTACTTGTATAATTGTATGCCTCTCTTTTCATTTTTAGAATTGTATGAAATAGTAGAGCAGTGGCAAGAGCAGGTTAGTGCCTACATACTGAAGAGGTTGGTGCCTCTTGGAAAGTTGGTGCATGCTAACCAAAGGGGTTTGGTGCCTCCTGTGAGTGGGTGCTCACAGAAAAACAAATGTAATTAAGTGGGTGCTTAATTTACATCATAAACAAAAAAAACAAAAAAACAAAAAATTTCCCTATGGGTTTCTACGTGAAAAATTTGTGTCAAATGTGTGCTTCTCATGTGATTTTTGTTTGAATATGTGTGTCTGAAATATTGTTGGTTCATTATTTTGTGAATGAATGCTCTCACAGTTTAAAGAACATAAGAAGGCATGTTTTCTTGATGGGCTCTAACCCAGGTTCAACGTTAAGCAGCTAAGAAAATCCCTATACTACTGGCCATTTCAGCATCAATCTGCGGAGCATGGACTGAAGTCTCACTTGAAGTAGTATGGGGGGATGCAAGAAACAAGTTTCCGCACCCTGAGATGGTTGTGATGTCACTAATATGCCCTAAAATTTCTTCGTGCAGACTGATAAGCCCTTTAGGGCTTATCGAAGTACATCGCTTATTCATCCTTAAAGCCTCCATGACAATCTCTAATCATCATTCGCAAACCCTAGATAGATAGATGAGGCACTTATGCACCTCTGTAATTATTCTTACTTCTGTATTTACTCAGATTTCCTCAAGTATTGGTTAAATTTAACATGCTTTCGTTATCTCTGCGTAGACAGATATTCTCACCTGCATTCATATGACAAAGAAAAATACATAGATTCGCGCATTGATATAGCATTAAAAATAAACCAAATGTTCAACATAACATAATCACATGCAATTAACAGAAGTAAAATACATAGGTAATTCCAGAATAATTCTCTTTATTATTGATTCAAATATCCAGTACAAACTCTGACTACCCTACACACACAGCTGTAGGGGTCCGCGCACTTAGCTGTGGACTTCTACCCTAGGCCTCTGTGCACTTAGCTACAGGGCTTCTTCCTACGCTAAGACTCTTTTCTCTTATCTCTCACAGACCCATGCATAAACCATAACAAGACTCTAATGAATTGAACTCCCTTAGACTCACTTAAGACTCTCTTTTTATACAATCCCATGGTCCACAGACCATGGTAGATCTCTAAAGCCGACGTGACTTATGCAAAAGAATAGTGGAAAACCCTTAGTAACGCTTTACATATTCATGCCCCACGGCCACAAAATGAAAATACTTTACATTCTTCACTCAAAAATTGAGCCTTTAGCCCAAAAACATGGGCTTTTAACCCTAAAATGACCCCAGCAGACCCATTTCCAACAGGCCCCCAACAAAAATCTGGTGACTCACCCTTGAGTCACTCTGGTGGTGTGGAGAGCTTGTTGCGAAGACCTCTCAGCTCCACTTGTACCACTACGAATTTGGTAGTGCACTGTGTTGTTTTTTGCTTCATCTCCTCGACCATCTACTCCATTGCTAGCCCTATGCTATCTACCTATAACTTATGTTGCATTTCCTGCAGACTAGCCTATTTTCCTTCAATGGTGGTCGTGAGCACATATGTGTCGTCTAACCAAGGCTTCATTCTAGCCTTCAATAATGCTTCCTTGTGTTATTCCGCATCCTCCTACTCTTTTCGCACCTTTGCCTCCTGCTGCTTCTCTAGACTTTGGGTAATGGTGATGGTGCATGCCATCACTTTAACCTCGTCATATCGTTGTTGCAGATTCTGTGCCTCTGTTTCCAACCTCTGCACATTGGGATCCTCCTGTAAGAAGGTGACTACTACTTCGAGTGATTTCTCGAAGAGCGCAGTGCAATCCTTTACCACGCTATCTATAGGTGCAACGACACATCCCTGAATAGTTCCCAAGGCTTGTTTCTGCTACTGCTCAAATTGCTGTAGTGGTTTCGTGGTCACATCCCTTACCACATCACCAATTTCATTCAAATCACATTCAGTCAAGGTGATTGGGTCAAAGGAAGTCTTTCTGGCCTTGGACATCTTCTGCAAACCTACTTTCTCCTATTCCCTAATGCGCTTAATCCAGAACGGACTAGTCTCCGAGTCCGCTCCTCCCTGCTTTGATTATTGTTCTTCCTCCTCTGTCTCCAGGGAAGGTGACTTCTTACTCCTGCCAGAGCCACGCTCTTGATCTTCTTCCTATCCTCCTAGTTGCTTCACAGTGGTACGCTCTGCCTTAGTTTTTTCCTCTGCCTCCTTCTTCCTTTTGTCAACCAATTGTTCCATCTTTAGCTCTTCCTTTTTTTTCTTCATGGCAGACTTGCTAGACCCAACTGTAAAGTCCAAGGCAGAGTGCCAATCTACCATTTAGTGGTCGAGGACTGCTACGATCACATCTTCTGTGGCCAGGTATGGAAGGTCATACCACTTTTGTTTAGGATCCTTCTAAGCATGCATGGAGACATGGTGGAAGTCCACCTTGAACTCCACATACTCTATCAGTTGATCATAAACTGTCAGTGACGACCACGACTTATGGTTAATGGCCATGTGGATATTCATCTCCGTCAAGATCTAAAGGACCTTGCTATCCTTGACCTTTTGAAAATCCTTGGTAGCCCAGAGTGAAGCGAACTTCGCCACTTCTGGTAGGTCCTGCGCAATGAGAGGAAACTGACTATCCTCTGGTAACGCGCACGCGACCAACACTATGGACAACACCAACCATGCAGAGTGAAACGTTTTTCTTTGATCCTGCACCTCTCTATAGTTTGCGAGGAACTCATTGCAAAGGTAGCGCACCCACTTGAATTTTACACCCTCCGTGCACTGGGCTGCTAATGACACTACTGGTGCTGGCACTTCATTTGTGTGACACTTCCTCATAATGTTTCCTGCTAGGATCTAAGCAACTACCTTGACCGCAACGTTGGTTATTCTAGTGATGGAGTAGTCGCACGACTTCTTAACGAGCTTAAATGTATCCTTCATTAATTTGGTGAGGTCGTGCTCACCTGTCTTTCTGCCAAATGCCATAGCTGGATTTTCTCCTACGTGTGGCAGCTGAGTGATCCTATGGATCAGCATGTTAGTGATTGGTATCAGCTCCTCTAGCCACAGGCACCCATCATGCACCAAGAACTATAGCTTCTTAATCACTATCACGATTATGGGTGTGTGGTTGTATTGCGGTACCCATATCATGTTTAATAGACCAACCTTATCCACCCCTTTACCCACTTTCTTGGCTCCTGTATGGTCACACTAGAGTATTTATAGAATACGTGGTGCATAAGTTGATATGTTGCTAAGTGGGGAAAGCAGTCCATATCAGCTAAATCCCAATCCTCTAATTTTAAATGGGGGACGCACCCCAGGTGTAGTCCTTCAAATATAATTTTGTCCAGCAGCAAGGGTGTATGCAGCATGACCTTTCTTTCGTCAATGTCCTTCGGAACCTTTGTCTTGCCTCTACGTTGAGGAATGTACTCAGGAAGTTTAGAGATAGGGTTGGGCCCCTCAAGTCAACTTCCTCCTCCCCACGTCAATGTCTTCCTCATCCATATGGAATTTTTCAACATCCTCTTCAGGCTCTAGGTCAATTAGCTTACCCTTCTCCTACATAGTGGCATTTTCCCTCCATGGGTTCTTTCTGGGTGATGCGTGCACCAGCTGTGGTGCACACGAGTTTTCGTGCTTTCTTTATTTTTGGACCTTCTTTGGTCAGCGTACGTCTCATTCTTGGAAACCTCGATGATTTAGGCGATTCCTCTAGTACTTCGATGCTTGCAACCTTTGGGGCAGCTCCCTCAGTTGTCATTGCAACTTATGGGGCAGTTCCCTTAGTTTCCATTACTTCTCCAACAATCGCGGTTTCTGCAGGCACCGATAGGACACTAGACAACAACCCCTATGTTTCCTTGGGCAACTTCTCAAATTCCAAACTCACTATCAAAGCTTCAAAGTAATCATGGTTCATACACGCCTGAGAGCTCAACACCTCAATTCTCAAAATGCCAAGTGTTTTTCGTTGGGCAGCCACCTGTAATTTAAAGGCATTTTCAAATTCAAAGCCAACCGTTCCCCCCAAAATTCATTCATCAATGCTGGATTGGCGGTAGATTTTCACAGATATTTCCCTTAAGTTCTGACTTAAATGCCACCTCCCCACTACATTTAGCCATTTTCCCACTGTCATGTCATTAACAGTGACCATAACAGTCACTTTTCAATTGCCCTGGGTGATCCCTTCTTGGAGAACGCACCTGCCCATGCATTTCTGCTGACACTGTGACATTCCTTCATTCCACGTAGTTCCCCAATCACGCAGTTCCTGAATCGTGTAGCTCCGCAACCCGAGCAGTGTAGTTTATAGTGCCGCCCCTCCTTTCAGCTGCCTAGAGCACTAAGACTGTGCTTCCACCATATAGTCATCTAGTCAGATCACCAGTGTATGGCTTCAATCGGATGCCATTCACTCACCTTGGGAATGGTTCTCCATTCAATTTTACCAACTGAACTTCTCCACCATCGGTAATCTCCTTGACGACATATGGCCCCAGCCAATGCATTCAAAATTTTCCTGGAAATTTATCAAACTTGCTATCATATAATAGAACTAAATCATTTACGTTGAAGGTGTGCAGTTTGATGTAATGATCGTTCCATGCCTTTTTGCGCTCCTTTTGAGCTTGTTGATGGAATCCAGCTAGAAATCTATCTTCTTCAAGCTCTGTTAGATGTGTGAGCCTCCACTCCAAGCCTCTGTGATCTGCCCTTCCTGTGAATTCCGCTGTGGGTAGAATAGGTACAATGTAATCAATCGACATCACAACTTCCACGCAATAAACCAGTTTGAACGATGTTTGTCCAGTCAACTTCTTGCAAGTTGTTCTATAAGCCCATAACACCGCTAGAACGCAAACATACCAGTCATTTCTTTGAGCATTGCAAACCTTTGTGAGCATGCTATCCAATATTTTATTAAACGCTTCCACCATCGCATTAGCCTGCGGATCATATGGCATGTTCTTCTGATGGTAAACCTGAAATTCCTCTGTCATTGTGCTGATCGTCTCATTAAAAAAGTGTGTACCACGATTGCTCATTAAAATTTTTGGAAAACCAAACCTCATAAGCACATACTCAAAGAGGAACTTGGTTGTTGTTGTGCTTGCATAGTCCTTCATAGGTTGTGCCTCCACCCCTTTGGTTATGTACTCAGTCGTGGTGATGATGTACCATGCACCTATCTTCTCCCCTAAAGGCTGAATTGGTCTACAAAGTCAATAACTCACTTCTCAAAGGGATTTAATGATATCTATGGATTTAGTGGCAGCTCATTCCTACATGAGGGTATGCCAATCCTTTGGCATGTGTCTCATACCCTACAATATGCTTTTGAATCCTTATGCAAGGTCGGCCACCACAACCCAACACGTAGAACCTTCTACGTTGTTTCTTTTCCTACATAATGACCTCCTGTAGCACCATCATGAGCCTCAGTGAAGATGTTGTTTCATTCAAACTCTGGCACATAACGTCGCAATATTTCATCTAATCCCATTTTGTACAAGTTCCCTGCAATGATAGAAAAATATGTCGCGTGCACCACCAATTCCTTCTTCTGTTGGCTTGTATATCCTTCTGAATCTGTACCTCTCGTCAGGAAGTGTATAATATCTTCAAAGTGGTTGTCCGCGATGCTCACTACAAAGAGATGCACGTCAGGCAGTCCTTCCTCCAAATTAGTAGGTTCTTTGCCAGTTTCAATGCATGAAAGGTGATCAGGTCCTGCATTCAATCGTCCTAGTTTCACAATAACTTCAAAATCATACTCTTGGAACAAAAAAATCCACCTACATATATTCCCCCCCAACACACACTTGTTGACTAGGTATTTCAATGCAAAATGGTCTGTATACATCTTAAAATGTTTGTCCAACAAATAATTCCTAAACTTCTGGAGCACGTACACCATAGCTAGTTGTTCACAATCTGTCATGGAATAATTTTTCTTAGCTTTGGACAACTTCCTACTTGCGAACTCTATAGGATGATCAAAGTCCCCTTCACTGACCTATGTCAATACTGCTCCCAGCACAATACATGATGTGTCCACGTGCACAAGAAATTCCTTCTTCCAATCCGGGAAGACTAGGATCGGCGCGGTGACCATTTTCTCCCTTAGCACATCCAACCTCTTTTGGAATTCTTCATTCCAACAGAATGTAACATCCTTCTTTAGTAGTTTTTCCATTAACACGGTATCTGGGCATAGCTCTTGATGAATTCCCTATAGTATCACGTATGCCCCAACATTGCGTGCAGCTGTTTCACACTCCTTGGCACCTCCAAATTGATTATGACCGTGATCTTAGCTGGGTCTACCATCAAGCCCTATCTGCATACCACATGGCCTAGCAAGATCCCAAAAGTGACAAAAAACAAACATTTCCCTAGATTAACTGTGATTTGGTACCTTATGCATGTATCGAGCATCAAGCATGGACTTGCACATGGCTCTTTACTAGTCCAAACACTGTCCAATTGTCAAATTATACTTCCAGAAATTTATGAATGAAATCCTTAAACGTCACTATGACTACACATGAAAATATTCTCGACGCGTTCTTCAGCCCAAAATGCATCACCATATACTAGAAGCATCCCCATTAAGTCGCGAAGGTCATCTTACTTCTATCCTCCAACGCGATCTTGATCTGATGGTACCGAGAGAATCCATTAGTGAATGAATATGCTTCTTGGTCACCAACATTATCCAGGACCTCATTAGTGAATGGAGTTGGGAAGGGATCATGCACGCATGCATCATTTAATTTCCTGAGATCTACACATATCCTTATATCTTCCATCTACTTCTTTTCCTAAACCACTATTGCGCTCACCCAATCAGATTCTTCCACCGGTTCAATAGTACCTGCTGTGAGCATCTTGTCTAACTCTAAGTGGGCCCTTTCTTTGTACTTCGGATTGAGGTGATAAGGTCTTAGCTTCATAGGTTTCATGTCCGGTTTTAGGGTGATCTTCATGAAACCCAGGTCTCACGTTATCCCTTTCAGATTTGAAAACTTCGTGGGAAACAGATCTTGATTTTCACGAAGTAGTTCGTTGACCTTATCTATTGTCGTGTTGTCCCAGTAGTCTCCAATATTTGCAAGCTTCGACTCTACCTCCGTGCCAATGTTCGCCTACATAGTTTTGAGTGGCTTGGTTATGTATGGGTTCTCTAGTTGCAGTCCTTCAACTTCGCGGTGTCCTTCAGTCTTTGGAATTTTAATCTTCCTCGGGTCTTCATCTCCCTCTTCTATTGTTACATTGTAGCACTCCAGTGGGTGGCTCAGCTGGGTAGTCCAATCAGGTTGAATCAAATCTAGAGGATCCTGTGGTATCCTAAAGATTGATGTCTTAACCTCCTGCAACCCTTCATCAATAGAGTTAAATCTATCCTCAAAACTGAACGTCACCAAAAATCCTTAGCGCAAAATATCCCATTCTTCAGTGCAATGGTGGAGTTCCGTCTCCAAGTACAAATTCATTATTATAACATCCAAGGTATGAAAAAATAGATGGACCCACTCTGGTTGAGGCTTCGCTCCATATACTTCAATCCATTTGGCCAAGTGGTTGTGCGGATCATTTCTCCTATCATACTTTTATGTTAATCGCACCTTCGGACGATCGAAGCATACCCTCATCATCCTTCTATATTCGTGCCAATCATCAAATTTATCCTTGTGCCTACCCCACCATCTTGTGGGCATAGCATGCAATGCCCAATCCAATGCCTAGAAATGATGCTTCTCTGGTACTTCCCATTCAAAAGCATCCAAAAAGTGATCAACATCAGTTAACCCATCATAGCAAGGCAAATTCCTTACCACTGATGATACACAACGCAACGACTTGGTCATCATATTATAGCACAACGTAGATACTTCATGCAGTTGATTCCTCCAGTGATCTAGTTCCTTGTATGAATATGATGCATAGGATCTCTCGCGGTCCCACGCAATATGTCCATCTGCTGTTGGGTTCACCCAATCCTAATCCTGCACCGTTATTTTGTAAATCTGGTCCAAATCATCATCACTTTCATAATCATGGATGGGTTCAGTATAGCGCAGTCCTTCTACAGGGTCTAGTGGCACCACTACATGGAGCGATTTCTTCTCAAATATCATCTTTCACTTCTTCAAATTGATTACCTCATTCATGTCAGTGGCCTAATCGATCCCAAGGAGTGCGGGGTAAGGATTGTTGTCATCCATAATCTCTATCACTTTAAAATCAACTAGTGTGCTTGCATCTTCGATATCAACTATTACCCCTACAACCTCCCCATTGGGATGATTTTTTGTTGATTCACCATCCTTAAATGAATCGAAGACCATTGTAGCACTCATCTTCCCATTTGATCCCACGTCTATTTATGTAAAACATTCGTGTCGGACCCCAGGTCCAAGATAACTTGGTCCATTTCATATTCTCCTATTTGCATGGTGAGTCTCATCTCATGTCCAATCCTTTCCTTATGCTTACCAAGATTTCTAACTACATGCAGTCAGTTAGTAGCATTTTCCTTGCGACTACATCTATTGATTAGCTTTTGCAGTCCCTTCATAGCCTTACTATCGTGTAGTAGTTTCATGCTGGTCTCCAAGAACATGGTAATCATTTTACAGGTCCATTTCTTTAGCCAGCTTCTCTTGACTCCATGAAGTAGAGGCCTTAGTGGAACTTATCTTCGCTTCCATAAATGTTTCCTTCGCGCATTCTATATCAAACCCGGTTTTCTTTTCTGGTGCTTTGCGGATCCATTCACCTTCTTCAGGCTGCTTCCCTTCATCCTCACCACTCGTTACTCCACTCTACAGCACAATATTTACCTTAGGGTTTTCCTTGCGAGGCTCAACCCTCATCATCTACAAGTTCTTAGTCTATTATTAAGGCTCCACCCCCTTCTCACATATCTTAGCTAACAATATAGGGAAATCCTCCGTTGCATGGTCAAATTGTGTACAATAGTGGCATGACATTCGCATTGGATTCAGGAAGTCTTGCGCGTAGTGTCCTAGTCCTACACGATTGTAACAAATAATCTACCCTCAACCTCTACTAGGTACTCCTCCACCTCGGCCTCGGTTGTGCCCCTAATACTTGCCTCGCACTCCTCCAGGGCCTTGGTCTCGAGGCTGCATTTATGCCTGCGCCTTGTATGTAGGGGTATTGTCCATCATTAATTTATAACTTCGACAATTGCACTCATCATGACCCACAGATTGAGAGAAGTTGCAGAAGAGTTGTTACAGTGTCTATATGAATTTCTGCAACAAATGGAAATTGTTTGTCACATGTTTCCCAGCTACCTGACATATAGCGCACCATAGTGCAGGCCATGCACTTGGCCTTGCTGCGACTTCCAACCTCGGTGGCATGGGTCCTCCTGCTACAACATAATTTGCGAAAAATGGATAGTGATCTTTGTCATGCCCCTGGATTTTTCACTTTATGCACAACACTTCTTCACGCACCTCTGAATGATTTGTTCTGTCTTTTGTTAGACTATGCATTTCGAGGCAAAGGTTCTGCAACTGCGCAAGGATTTGCTAAAACCCCAGATTAGCATCTTGCATCAGTGTCTCGTGCAATCTCATCACAATTCCCAGAGCTTCTGTCTGAGTCCCAATCTTCTATTGTGATAGGGCAACCCTTAGATGATCTTCATCATGATCTCCTTCAATCCCATAATTTATTCCGCCTCAGACTTAGGTTTACTAAATTCCTTATTCAATGTAGTCTCGATATCGGCCAACAAAGACATCAGATTATCTGTGCAGTACTTAATGTACCAAGTTAGTGCACAGTCCCGCAAAGCACTAACCAATGTCACTTTCTTCATTTGATCATTCGTGATACCCTAAACTTCCCATAGAGCCTTTGTGACGAACCAAAACTGTTTCAGGCCTTCATTTCCTACACCCTTGAACACAGGTAGCTTTACGGAGTTCGCCATGTTGAATGGTGGTGGAGGTGGTGGTGATGTGGGTGAGAAGGTAAGCAGTGGAGGTGAGGATGGAGGTGGTGTGGGTGGATGAGGTGAGCGTGGATGCAGTGTAGGTATTCGTGGGAACCCCTGTCTTATCAAATCAATAATGCTTAGTGGAGAAGCCTATGTTCCTCCCTTGTTGTTTTTGAGAGGAGGCTCAATTAGTGGGCTGTATGTAGGGCATTTTATTCCCCCGTCTATGAAAGTCCTTCCACTTTGCATATCCCCAAACATCAAGGTAACTGTATAACCCTCTTTTCAACAAGAGCATATTAAAACAAGTATTTAAGAATTTCAAGTACTTACCTCACAGCCCCTTGAAGAAGCGACACGCTGCTTCGTTGTAACTAACTGAAGTATCAACCGCAAACTTTGTCAAAAACCCTCCTATGATATGTTCAAGCCATTGATCGACAATGCGCATGATCTTATCTTCAAAGGCTTCCAATTTCTGTACTAAATCTGGGGTCTAGGTAATCGGACTGTCAAGCCTCCACCTTCCTTAGTTGTCTGCCAACTTTGTGATCCACTCGTATAATTCAACTGGGAAGGAACAAAAGAATATTTCATGTATCTTTTTGTACAAATATCTGTCTAAACACTATTCTTTCGTCAATCGTGGATTCCTATTTTCTTGCACCACAAATTTGTAGTTCTTTTTATCCAACCAGTCTTCAATCTCCTTCTTGGTTGGATTCCGATGATGCGACATCATACATCTCATTATGCAGACCCTAGTCCCAGCAATGGAACCATTTTTTGGCTTGATGGGCCCTGACCGAGGTTCAACGTTAAGTAGCCAAGAAAATCCCTACACTACTGGCCCTTTCAGCATCAATCCATGGACCGCATACTGAAGTCTCACCCGAAGCAGTATGGGGGGATGCAAGAACCAAGTTTCCACACCCTGAGATGGTTGCGATGCCAATTATATGCCCTAACATTTCTTTGCGCAGACCAATAAACCATTTACAACTTATCAAAGTACATCCCCTATTCGTCATTGAAGCCTCTGCAAAAGTCTCTCATCATCGTTCGCGGAAACTAGATAGATAGATGAGGCACTTACGTGCCTCTGTAATTATTCTTATTTCTATATTTAATCAGATTTTCTTAAGTATTGGTTAACGTTAACATGCATTACAGTTATCTCTTTGTAGATAGATATTCTCACTTGCATTCATATGACAAAGAAAAATACATAGATTTGTACATCGATATAGCATTAAACATAAACCCAGTGTTCAACATAACATAATCACATGCAATTAAAAGAAGTAAAATACACAAGTAATTCTAGAATACTTCTCTTTCTTATTGATTTGAATCTCTAGTACAGACTCTAACTACCCTATGCACACAACTGCAGGGGTCCACGCAGTCATATCTAGACTTCTACCCTAGGCCTCTGCGCACTCAGCTGCATAGCCTCTTCCTATGCTAAGACTCTTCGCTCTTAGCCCTCACAGACCCATGCATAAACCATAACAAGAATCCACTGAATTGAACTGCCTTAGACTCTTCTAAGACTCCCTTTTTATACAATCCCATGGTTCGCATACCATGGGTAGATCTCTAAAGTTGACATGACTTACACAAAAGAAGGGTGGAAAACCCTTAGCAACTCTTTATATTTTTGCGCTCAGCGGCCATAAAATGCAAATACTTTACATTCTTTACACAAAAGATGGGCCTGTAGCCCCAAAAATTGTGCTTTTAACCCAAAATTCACCCAAGGGGACCAATTCCCAACAAGGGATTGTAAGCATAATAAGAAAAAGGAAAAGAGTTTCTTAACTATTGATTCACCCCCTCCACCTTAGCAATTCCTTATTTCAACAGTAATCTTATATTGTTTTATTATTTCCACTATTATTTTATAATATTATTAAGGAGGTCCATTTTAAACCTCAAAATTTCTGTAATGTTCTAGCTAGAGGTTGTTCCACAGCTACTAAATTATGTTTATCCTTTTTTTTGCATAATCCCAAGTAATAATTTCCCTTTTAATACTTTTCAAACTCCGTTCACACTATAAAGTAGCTAAGCTCATTCCACCACCATCTTGTCATATCATCCCCAAAGTCTCTTAACCAAATTGATAAACTCCTTCTTTATCGATTTAGCATTAACATTGTTCTTTATAGGAATCGCCTTCAAAGAATCTAGAAAATGATATCATTTACCTCAAAAACCAACTCATTGTCGAAATCTCATAAAGTCTTGTTACATTCCCTCAAACAATAAAAACACATCTAACTTTTTTTCCACTCTATCCTCGCCCACCCACATATTTCTTCGTGTTACTTTTATATTAATAGACGCTATATAAATAAACACACCTTCAACTAATTTATAAATGAAATTGTCCAATAAATTTTCTAAACTAAACTATTTCCAATCTTTCCGAGACAAAAATTTTCACACAAATAATATTAGAAAATGCCACTATATTACATGTTCATAAACGTAACATCTTTGACAATATCTTTAAAAAAAATAACACCCATATCTTTAGCCAACAAGCCCATTATTAACAAGGCTCATAATTATGCCGATAAGCCTTCTTTTGAATCAATGCACCTCTCACTTTGGTCTACACTTTTTCTCTACATCTGACATTTGGAAGAATCCATCCTCTCTCCTTACATTTGGTTCCATACATAGAAATTATGTATGGTCACTCTAAAGTCACCAATACACCTTTCATTTACTGTCATACAATTTGGGTCAGTTCCATACCCAACGATTTCTGTGGTCCATGATTTTTCAGTCCTACATTTTTGGTCGGTAGCATACCCAACTATTTATGCAGTGCATGAGTAACATATTCCTGGTTCCATAACACACGATGAACATATTTTCTCTTGTGTCGGGTCAAAGTGCATCAACAACTGCGTTAATTGTGAAATCATATTATTTGCTTCTAGGATGCCTTCAGATTCTTGGTGATTTATATCAGTCCACTCAAACCAGCAGTCCACCCCGATGCCAATGGAAACGACCACGAGTGCTCTGATCTACTTGAATTTCTAGACTAACAAAGGTAACCCTTAGTATTTTTTGTGTCATTCAATAACAAGGTATTTCTGTCAAAACACCAAATCTAGGAGCTCGTGCTGGGGTTGGAGGTAAGCAGGCTACCATTCCTCTAGAGTATTCTTTTTCAACTTTTCAATAGTACTCGGACATCCAATGGGGCTCCTTCCCGAGGAATCTTTGATTTGAATGTAGGACATAGGACTAGTCGTGCAGAGCTAGGTACCATAGATACAAATCCTTCACATCCATCCAGTGGCTTTCTTAGCCACACAAGATGAGCTATGTCATGGGGTCACTAAGCTTCAAAATATCTCTCATTCTTCTCCCAATCCAAGTTGACCATGTCTTAAACACCCAAAAAATAGACGAATAATTGGAGGTGAAGATCGAAATACAAGAGGAGATGATGGCTATTTTATGAGGCAAAACATATATACAGCATTAAGAATGGAAATGGCGGGAGATAAGGGGAAAAATTTGAGATCCAAAGCCATGAAGGCCCTTGATATTATAGCAATCAAGAAGGCAAGTCACATCCATGATTTCCTTCAAAAAAATCGAAAAGTTGGTTGAATAATACAAAAAGAAAAGCCTATAATGTATCGTTGTTATATAGTTGTTGTTAGGATCATCATAGAATTATCAGTGCTTTGATGCGTTTTTGAAGGGAATTTGATGCAAAATATTATTTTCATAATTGAGCACAGATTTAACAGTTTGATATAGATTTTATTTCACCAATTTGATATCTAGTAATATAAAAATTTTGAACCAGTCACCGTGCATGATGCAGCGCATATTATAATAGCCCCACATTGTATGTGCCTTGTGTAGACGTCTCAAGATCTCAGTGCAAGATAGAAATTTTTAATGTTCATTGTGCATGGTTTTCATGATTCTTGTGCACGAAAAAAAGTATTAATATGCATTTTTGTTGTAGTAGCTACAACACCCTCCAAAATTTTGGCCCGTATCCAATTTCGAAGCCTTCGTGGGGTTTCTCCTTAATGTTTGAAAGCACTTGGGCTCATCCCATGAGCCCATGTTGAGACTTTTCACCGTCCTAGCTTGACCATTCATTAGTTATCTTTTTTCATGTTGGTCACAATGTCATGAAGGTCCGCCTTTGTGTGTACAAGTTGTGTTTTCTATGTAAACATCCATCGCAGTCAAACAAGTATCACGCTTGTCGCTCACACAGTTGGTCAGTCCCACTGAGTGTGTGTTGTCTTGATTGTTTAAGGTGTCTTGTCATTAAGTCATGTTGAGTGTGTGTTTGTGATGCCATGCATGTACAAAGTCACTCATTCACACACTTGGTCATTTTGTTGAAACTCTGTCAACCAGGCCATCCTCCAATAGTTGGACATACGCTGAGCTGCATTACTCAGTTTCAGCTCTCAGTAATCATGCACTGTTGCCCAGAATTGCACAAAGCTTGACGCTGCTGCCTAGGTAGTTTGCACTACATAATCCTGGAATCATCTTGACCGACTATCACCCAAAAAAACAGAGAAGTTTCCCAACAAGCCATCTCAATTTGTGCTACCTGTAAGCACATCAACTAATCCTCTAGCTAGTCAACAAGAGAATTTGACTAGGAAGCGACCCCGAGCCTCACTCCTCCAAAAAATTGCGCAGAAGATGCCAAACATGCCTGCTTCCACTGATTGAAGAAAGTACGTAAACATGCTTGATAGACACCCTGTGTCCATTAATACATTGCCCTAAAAAATGACACATTTTTTCTAGATAGTCACCGAATCAGCCAGCCTAATACTCATAGGGAAAACCGCGCAATTTTCATGATCAGTATCCCAGCGGCCCAACATCCCACTCATATCAAAAACTGTGCAGGGATGCCTAGCAAGCCAATCTTCCAGATCTGCACAATCTTTTCTTGCAGCCTCTCGTAACCTGCTTCCAGCTCCCCACAAAAATTGTACAATTTTTGTGGGCAGCCTCCCGCAGCACACTGCCAGCTCCGCAGAGAAATTGCATAGTTTTTGCTACAATTCTACCCTTACTGCCTACACTGTCTCCATGAAAAAATTGCACAGATATGCCCTCCAGTCGAGTCAGATCCCACAGATGATCATTGTCGATCCGTATTTCCCATCTCAACCTCTGAGTGATCTCTGCGCAATTTTTAGGAACAATGCCAAAAGCCCACATCCTAACTTGAAATCTACCTTGCGCAGTTGCAGAGCCTTGTCCTCTCTCCTAGTCACCTGCATCTAAAATTGAAAGACAATGCATCATGGTAAAATAGGAGATTTATGGATTTGATGTTGTCTCGTCATGAGTGATTGTAGATATAGGTACATGGAGGATACATGGCACGATGATGAACTCAACGAAAAAGGAGTGCATTCAAGGAGACTTGTTCATGAATGAACAAACACATGAACCATTCCAAAGTACAAGCGCAGGAGTGACATGCACATGCAACATAAAGCAAATACCAATACCATCGAAGACTCCACACACCTTGTCATGCGGAGGTGAAGCTATGATACACCAAGATCACATCCATCACTCAGCAGCGCTATAACTCAACATGCATACCACCAGCGGCATGAACATACTAGCTCTATTATGTCAAGTTATTTCATGAGTCATCTCGGCCATATCACTATCGTGGGCCATACTATTGTAATCAATGTAATGTAACATGGAATTCCAAGAGACCCACATGTAAATTTGAAAAATCATGTAAAGTTGAAGAGTCATGTAAGTCTACCAGTCATGAGGGAATTTGAATTGTCACAATGGCCAGTTTTACCCTTGGTTATAAATACCCCTCATTTGTACATGCAAAGGAATTTTCACCTTGGCTCCTCCCACATTGCCTTGAGAGTCTGTAATATTTTCTTTGAGGAGTGAACAGTGGCTCCAATGCCCCACTATCGAGGTTAGTGATGTATGGTGTACCAACGTGTCTTAGAACTTTTGCTTAATTCAGAAGCCTGATAACATGCCAACACGTTTTCACAAATGCATTGTATTTGTTGTAAGACTATTCTTTGGACACTTATAGTGTATGTTGCTTTAACATGTATTAAGATAGTTGAACTATTTCGGCCGTTCTAATACATATGCTTACGAAAATGTGTTGTATAATTTGTTAACATCGTCTTGCCTATGTGGGCTATCTTGCCAGACACTCGACAAAATCATCATCATAAACTTGTTATAATGATCTTCGCACTCTTGTGGACTACTTCGATGGGTGTTGTACATGTTATCCATTCATTGTGTTTTTGTGACTGTCACATCTATGTGGACTACTCTGCGAGACATTGTGCATGTCCTATTATGTTGTGTGTCTCTGATAGAGTTGGGACTATTCCCTTTCATCTTGAGATTCACTTCCACCCTCTCCCTCTACAGTGAAAGAACCTTGACACAAGTAACACCAAGCACTCACCAGGCACAGGAACCTCATTGTTCGAAGACAAAGAAGACCACTCTCATGTGCTAACAAGAAAGAGCTAAGGGAAACTTTTAAGATAATGGCAATCGGGTCGTCATACCAAATGGGACTCCTACACCAAACAGTGTGAGGTATACTTGGGACATCATTCCAGGGGGACCCCCTTAATGTTGGTGGGTCCAACACAGTCAACAATTCTGGTGTTAGAATGAGGGTCACCAATTTTTTATGGATGAATGTCCTCTCGCCCCCACGCCTCAATCATTTGTTCAAGGCAGTAACTCGCACTCCCTCTCACCTATGCGTGACTTTCAAGTTGGTTACTACTCACCTCCCAAAAGTGAACACGAAATTTTGTATTTGCACCTCTACTCTATCTGCCCCATCACCCGTCAATTCGTGAAAGCAGTTGGACTGATCCCAGGAATACAACATCTTCCATATGCATCAAGGAAGCCAAAAGCCACTCCCACAGGAGTTGTTGTATCAATAGTGGAAGAAGAAGTTCTTGCCACACTCAAAGGTCTTAAAGAAGCTGTTGAGAATGGGGAGGAACCTCCAGCCTTCTAACAGGGATAATGAAACACCCTCGTGATCTTGGGCTCAGATTCTGGTACATGAGGCAGAGGGGAAGGCAGCGGAGGAGGTGGAGGTGGAGACGAACCAATAGACTCAAAGCCAGAACCGTCATATTCTAAAAAATAGGAGGAGGATGAAGAAGAACAAGATATGGCTGACCAACACCTGGAATGGATCACTCAGGGACCATTAACTCTCTCGAGTGATTTTCACAGGATGCCAAAGCGTTTGGAGAGAATTCTCACAAAGTATGACCATGATAGAGCAGTGAAGGCAGAAGATCACCTAGACAACTTCTGCCTACAACTACAGACACTCAAGGTACGATATGAAGATTGTTGCATGCATACTCTTCCCATGTACCTTGGATGATTACACAGTAGTATGGTATCAAAACCTTCCTATCAACTCCATCCATAACCGGGGTATGTTCAAAAGCATGTTTCTGGAAAAATTTGTTGATGACAAGACCCCAACCATGTTTCTCAAAGAGTTGGGCAACCTGAAGATGGAGGCAAAAGAAAAGGTGACGGATTTCAACCAGTTGTTTCTACGCATGTTGAACAATTTTGCAGTGGACAAAAAACCTCATGAATCCATCATTGTTGATTACTACATGTCCGCACTACCAAACAACATTGCGCAGTTCATCAAGTGAGTCGTGAAATCAACATTACTAGAAAACTATGAAGAGGCAATCGATTTAGAAAAAGACCTACGCACAATTGGAATCATCGAGGATGATGAACCAATGAAGGACTCTAGAGATGCGAGCAGGAAGCCGCAGGCTGGGTCGAGCAAGGGTAAAGACAAGGAATAAAGTGATATTTAAATGCTTACTCGTCTTGTCAAGAAGTTGACAACAGAAGTTTTTGAGCTCAAACTGAACAATTGTCACATTTGTGAGTAGTCGGTTTCCCAGAAAAAGACAAGGAATCACGTCATGAGGTAGCAATTGCTTCCTAGCTAAAAATTTTTAGAGATCCAACTCTGTGTTCCAGTTAAAACAATGCGTGAACAATGAATTTTAATCATTTCATGAAGAAAGCACCGGGAAGGTTCTTGTTTGGACTAGAAATAAGTTGTAGGATGAGTATGCAACCATATGCCAAATATAGTGAGTAGTTTGCAGGGCTAGCCGTGAGACAGAGACGATGTCGAAGATGCTGCACTTGATGAGATGTCAAGTATTGGGCACATGATCAACATGTACTAGTTCTCGCAAGTAGTGTAGAAGACAAACACCAAGAAGCAACCTGAAAAGAAAAATGGTCGATACAATCTCAGTAGTCAAGGAGTTCCCCCTATAGTTGGGTAAATGCAATACAGGCTTGAACTACTAAGGAAGGTTGATCCACCATCCATCCAAAAGTAAAAAATGCACAGAAAGCCTAGGAAGACAACGACGGACAAGAGCACATCCATGAGAAGAAAACTGTAGAACACTCTGTCGGAAAACACAAACACCAGACTCACCCTAGACATCTCAGAGAGTCTAGCCGCTCTGGATTACAATATCATTGAATAAATGAAGACAAATCATGTAAACATTAGTTTTTTTGAGTTAGCTAAGATTCAGAGTCAACGTGATATCCTGTTGCACGCAATGGGACAAACATCTAGGGATAGCGCAACCTCTACGAGCAAGGGAGAAAGAACATCTCCTAGTTCACTCAAAACTATGCTCATCACACTCTGAATGGAAGAAGCAAACTCTATTTTCCCTCCATTTTTTCTTTCATTCGAAAGTTTTACTGCAATGTTCATAACTATTTGGTTGATTCTGGTACATTAGGCAATGTCATGCCATTCTCCATTCCTAAGAAGATCAATTGGCAATGGAGCAAGACATCTGTGCAGATCATCCAATTCGATTGAACATTCATACCATCCATTGGTGAACTTTGGGATGTGATCATCTAACTATCTCATGATGACCGCATTCACCAATTCATAAACATTATTGTTATGGACATACTAGAAGCATATGGCCTACTACTCAGTAAAGACTGGTCTTGCAAGTTGAATGGATATTTTTTTACAGACTGGTCACACTTGTGGCTTTCGTACTAGCACAAAAGCAAGAAAATTTAGGTGTTATCCGAGAGATACATGAGGCATAACATCACTCCCATCAATGGTGAGAATGAACCGCTGGCCTTTGGAGAGCTCATGTTCGGAAACTGCCTCTTGGAAAAAATGTTGGGGTGTTATCTCGCACATCCAACTCCAACCCCACCACACATGCAGTTGGGTCTCCTTCCTTTCCCAACTTATGGAAATGAAATTTGTACATCACATTATAACACTAGTACTAGTGGCACTGGCAGCAGCAGTAGTAGTACAAGCGCGTCGAATGGTCTGTGTACAGATGAGTTATGGACCATGTACTTTGGAAAATCAAAGACACAGGATGGCTCTAGAGCCGGGTGTGCCTTGATCGACCCAAAACACAGGAAACATTTGATTTCAAGTCGCTTGGAGTTTGAGTGCACAAACAAAATCGTTGAATACAAAACACTCATGTTGGGCTTGCAAAATTCCATTAGCCTCAACGTGGTTGCGCTTAAAGTGGTAGGTGATTCAAAAATAGTGGTACGATAAGTACGTAACACCATACATTTTTTATCACCTCATCTAAAAATTTACTAGCAAGAGGTATGGAGATTTATCTCTAACTTCCAAGAATTTAATATCATTGTTGTACCAAGAACACGTAATACAGTTGCCAATCGTTTAGCGAACACAACTTCTAGGATGTCACAACTTAGCAATAGATTTACTGTTGAAATTTTATACAAGCCTTCTATCCTTCATAGCATAACTAATCTATGTGTATTTGACAATGATCAAAAGATAGTAAATTTCATGGCCAACACTAATGTCTTTAAAGACGTAGTGATTGACAAGTATGAGAACAAGAAGTCTCTGAAAGCTGGGCCTGACGACAAGAAAGGAAACATCATCCCCAAGGGTGTGGTATCTTTGGAAAAGCTCTATGACTTATAGCACCGCTTTTAGGGGCCAAGGAGCAAAAAAAACCACAACTCCACCATGATGCAGGAACAGATAAACCTTGGAATAGAACGAGATCTGAAATTTCTTCAATATCAGTATTTGTTGCCTGCAGTAAGAGCGACATGCCTTTGTCCACTTGTTAAAACAGTACCAGTTTGTGTTCGCGCACACATATGATGATATGAAAACTTACGACATGCGTATCATCGAACATGTCATTCCAATCAAGGAAGGGGTCAAGTTGTTTCAGTAGAAGTCGAGAAAAGTCCATCCGTCACTTAAACCCCTTATAAAAAGGAGCTAACCAAGTTGTTGGATGCACGGATCATACATAGAGTTCGTCATTTGACATGGGTTTCCATCCTTGTTACTTTATGCAAGAAGTCCGAGGAGATCTACTTGTGCGTTGATTTCCAGAACTTGAATCGCACCTTGGACAAAGAAAATTACCCCATGCCGTCTATGGAGCATATTTTACATACATTATTAGGGGCATAAATGTTTTCCTTACTTGACAAGTTTTTAGGATATAATCAAGTCTTGGTAGAGGAACCTGATTGAGTCAAAACTACCTTCCGTACCAACTGGGGTACATTCACATATAGATGAATGCCATTTGGGCTTGTGAATGCAAGCACAACCTTTCAGTGCGTCATGGACATCACGTTCCATGGACTCATTGGATAGAGCATAGTGGTGTACCTTGATGGCGTGACTATGTTTTCCAGAAAACGATCAATCTACATACGCCACCTGAAGAAAATATTTGAGCGATGCTAGAAATATGTGATTTCCTTGAATCCCAAAAGGAGTGTATTTTAATGTCTAAGGGGAACCTCCTTGGGAAAATCATTTCCAGAAGCGGGATCAACGTTGATCCGGATCCGGTCCGAACCGTTACATAGATCCCTCACCCAGCCAACAGGAAAGCAATGGAATCCTTCTTGGGAAAGATAAACTTCCTCTAGAAGTTCATCTCAAACTATTTGCAGATAGTAAAATCAATGCAAGATATGATCAAGAAGGATGTAGTCTACAACTAGGGAAAGAGGGAAAAGAAAGAATTATCCTGTATTAAGTAGGCTATAGCAGAAGTGCTTGCACTTTACAACCTAGATTTCAACAAATATTTCTTGTTATACACCTTTTCCTTCGACAAATCACTTGCTGCAGTACTCACTCAGAAGGATGATCTAAATGAGGAATGTCTAATCTCCTTCATGAGCACAAGCATGTAGGTACCCGAAATCAAATACCCCATCATTGAAAAACAAGCATATGCAATATACAAGGCGGTGAAACACTTCAGACCCTGCTTGCTGAAGAAAAATTGCATAGTCTATGTCCCTCACCCAGTAGTCTGCTCACTGCTAGTACAATAAGAGATGGGTGAACGATGTGCGAACTAGATGACAAGCTTGCAAGAGTATGATCTTCACATTAAGCCATTTCACATTATCAAGGTTCATGGTCTCTGCAGACTCACAGCTGAGGCCGTCCATGCATAGGAGGAGGAAGAAGAGCTCACTAGTTGGGAGAAAGAAATCGAGATGTATGATGTAGAGAAAGCACCACCCACTGCATGCAAAAACTCTTGGTACGAAGATGTGCACAAGTACCTTGAGAATGGAACCATACCCTTTCACTTCTCTATGAGGGAAAAGAGGGAACTGCGCCTCAAAGCTTTAGCCTATCAGTTGGTGCATGGAGTTCTTTACAGAAAGCACAGTAATGGAATCTTGCTTTGGTGCCTAGAGGCACATGAATCAGAGAAGGTTTTACATGATGTACATGATGTACCAACCAGGGGCCACTTCAAATGAAACACCACTACCACAAAGTTATGCGAGATGGTTTCTACTGGCCCACATTTTTAAAGAATGCACATGCCTATGCCCGTAAGTTCCTGGTCTATCAACAATCTGCTAGTAGAAAACACAGGTCAGTAGCCCTGCTACACCCCATTGCATTGACTAGACCATTCCAACAATGGGGCCTCGACATCATCAAGGAAATTTTCCCACATTCGTTAAAACAACACCACTACATTTTTACAACAACTGATTACCTCAAGTGGTGGACAGAAGTAGTGTTGCTAAAGCAAGTGAACGACCAAGAATTCATCATCTTCCTCCAACGGAACATAATCTAAAACATTGGCATTCCCGTGTCACTTTTGTTTGATAATGCAACTTACTTTTCATCTTTGAAGCTTTATGATTTTGCATTGCAATAAGGTATTGTGTTGAAACACTCATCTAACTACTACCCACAAGGAAATGGACTTGCAGAATCCACAAACAAAAAACTTATCCACATAATCAAAAATACCATTTACTCTGAGCAATGCAACTGGCACTCTGCCTTAACGAATGCCTTGTGGGCTGACAGCATAACACCCAAACCCTCTCTGAATACTTTGCCATACTTCTTGGTCTATGGGGAAAAAGACATCCTATCGCCCAACATCTACTTGCATGCGCTTCAGTTGTCTGAAGAATCCCAAGGCAAGCATTGTCTGCTAGTTGAGCGTAGGACGGATACACTTCAAAAACTACAGGAAGAAAGGATGAAAGCAAAAGAAAATTTTTCACTCCATTAGAACCGTATCAAGAGATGGTTCGATAAGAAGTCTACAGAGAATGCTAACTTCGATGTTGGTGACTTAGCCTTGAAATGGGATAAACCCCATGAAGACAAAGGAAAGCATAGAAAGTTCCAGTCCCTATGGATTGGTCCATACACTATACATGAGAAGCTTGCCACACACACATACCATCTACAATCACTTGATGGGAGGATTGAAAACATTCTTGTCAACGGCCAACATCCCAAACATTATTTTGAGTAAGCCAGTGCCATGCCCCGTGCCATGTACATTGTCTATTTACTGCTTATTGTTTTGCTTTTTTGATTTTCTTAATATTTTTGTTTTGTTTAGTTTTGTTTGGTTAGTATCCTTCTATTTTTGGTTTTCTCAATAAGTGTTGCCCTTTACTGAGTTCTGTCTTTTGAATGAGTATGTGGCTAAGATCTAAAGAGTCTCGTGACACTGCAACACTTGGCCAGTCATGCGTCCATCTTCTCTATGGTTGTCTATAAACTTCGGCTGATCAAGCCTTGACGGAAAGTATGAGCCATCTGCAAGGGAAGATTAGGTCCAACTATGAACCTGTGTCCACACTGGGAAACCCCATGCCTGCACTCAACCTCTGGTTTGTGTGTTAAAGCTCATCCAACTAGTAGAAACTTAGAAGGGGAAAATCTAAATGAGCAAACCTATGTCAAAGGTCTTAGATGCTTCTTTAAAGGAACAACCTCTTCTTCTCTCAATAAGTCATGATCCTTCTTCTGCCCCAAAAACAAATAAGTGCCGATGTACAGTCCTCTTAAAAATATATATATAAGGAAAAGGAAGAGAAAGGCTTCCTGTGCAGAGAGGTGAAGCATGCAACTCCACTGGGGTACTCACCAGGCTCGTTGGCAGTGGAGCAATGTGTGTGTTCATGCATGACTCAATCATGGTACTATCTAGGCTTGCTGGTAGTGAAGTAACACCAGAGATGAAAACTTATCCTCTGAAGTTTTTAACTCACGATCCAAACTACCCTTCTCAATTTCAAAACACTGTGGTCAAGCTGAAACTTGTTGTTATGTTTGATTGAGTTGGCGAAAGGTGAACCATGTCTGTCCATGGGGTAAGTGGGGAAGTCGAAGTAACTCTCACAATGATTCAATACTCATTGAAAGCGCAAGGCCCTGTGCTATCAATGTACCAAAACAGAGAATCTAGAGTTCAACCACTGTGTCGCCAAGTGTTGTAGTGGCTACAACACCCTCAAAAATTTTGGCCTGCATCCAATTTTAGAGCCTCCCTTAGGTTTTTCCTTGCTTTTTTCAAGCACTTGGGCTCATCCCTTGAGCCTATGTTGAGTCTTTGCACCCTCCTCACTTGACCATTCATCGGACATCTTTTTTCATGTTGCTCAAAATTTCATGCTTGCAGTCATGCCCTAGCCATCCACAAGGTCCAACTTTGTGTGTACAAGTTTTGTCCACTATGTAAACATCCATCGCACTCACACATGAAGTTGTATGCACTGTCACGCAAGCGTCTTCGCGGTCGTTCAATGATCTATCACAAGTGTCGCGCTTGTTGCCTACACCATCAGTTAGTCACACTGAGTGTATGTTGTCTTGATGGTTCGAGGTGTCTTGTCTTCAAGTCATGTTGAGTGTGTGTTCGTGAGGTTATGAATGTACGAAGTCAGTCGTTCATGTACTTGGTCATTTTTTTGAAACTCTGTCAATTGAACCATCCTCCAACATTCGGACATCCGCTAAGCTGCGTTGCGTAGTTTCAACTCTCAGCAATCATGTACTACTACCCAAAATTACATAGAGCTTGAGGATGTCTCCCAAAAGTTTACACTATACAATCCTATAGTCAACTCGACCAACTATCACCTAGAACAACACATAATTTTCCCAGCAATCCATCTCAATCTTCACTACCTGCAAGCACATCAACCGAGCCTCCAGCTGGTCAATGAGATAGTTTGACAAGGAAGTGACCCCTGGCATCACTCCTCCAAAAAGTTTCCTAGAAGTTGTCAAGCATGCCCTCTTACGCTAACTAAAGAAACTATGTAGACATGCAAGACAGACACCTTGTGTCCGTCACTGGAATTCCCTCGAAAATTGCACAGTTTTTCTAGGCAGTCACCCAGTCAGTTGGCTTAGTGCTCACCCGTAAAACTACACAGTTTTAAGGAGCAATCGAGTAGGCCAGTCTCCTAGCTCTACGCAAGTTTTCCAATAGTCTCCCACAACCCCCTGTCATCTCCCCAAAAAAAATGTGCCATTTTAGTGAGCAACCTCTAATAACCTGATGTCAGCTCCTTGAAGAAATTGCGTAGTTTTTTCTACCAGTATCCCCCTGTTGCCTGCACTGTCTCCGTGAAAGAATTGCGCAGATCTTCCCTCCACCCAAGTCACATCCCGCGGACAGTCACTGTCGATCCGGATTGCCCATGTAAGCCTCCTAGTGCCCTCTACGCAATTTTCATGAACAGTGCCCAGAGCCCACATCTTAACTTGTAATCTGCCTTGCGTAGTTGTAGAGCCTTGTCCTCCCTCTCGTCAGCTGCATCTAAAAGCAAAAGACAGTGCATCATGGTACACTAGGATATTTCTGGATTTCATGTCATCTCGTCATGATTGATTACAGATACAGGTATATGGATGAGACATGGCACAACGATGAACAAAATGAACAAGGAGCGCATGCAAGGAGACCTTTTCATGAACAAATGAACAGGTGAAGCATGCCAAAGTACAAGTGAAGGAGCGACATGAACATGAAACATCAAGTGAATACCAAGACCATTGAAGATTCTGCACAACTTTTTATGCAGAGGTGAAGCTCTGATACACCAAGAACACATCCATCACTCAGCAACACTGCAGCTCGACATACACACGACCAACAGGACGAACATACCAACTCTCTCGTGTCGAGTCATGTCACGAGTCATTTCGGCCACATCACTATCCTTGGCCATACTGTTATTCAATGTAATGTAATGTGGAAGTCCAAGATACCCGCATGTAAGTATGAATTATCATGTAGAGTTGAAGAGTCATGTAAGTCAAACAGTCATGAGGGAAGTCGAATAGCCACAAGGGCCAGTTTTACCCTTGGCTATAAATACCCTTCATTTGTACATGCAAAGGACTTTTCACCTTGTCTCCTCCCACATAGTCTTGAGAGTCTGTAATCTTTTCTTTGAGGAGCGAGTGGTGGCTCCAACGCCCCACTATCGGGGTTAGTGATGTATGGTGTACTGATGTATCTTAGAACTTTCACTTAATTCATAAGCCTGATAACATGCCAACACATTTTCACACATGTATTATATTTGTTTGTAAGACTATTCTTTGGACACTTGCAATGCATGTTGCTTTAACCTATATTAAGACAATCAAACTATTTTGGTTGTTCTAATACATATGCTTACAAAATTGTGTTGCATAAGTTGTTAACATCGTCTCGCCCATGTGGGCTATCCTACCAGACAATTGACATAATCATCCTCATAAACTTGTTATAACAACCATCACACTCATACGGACTACTCTGTTGGGTGTTATACATGCTACCCATTCACTATGTGTTTATGATTTCCGCATCCATGTGGACTACTCCGCTGGAAGTTGTGCATGTCCTGTTGTGTTGTGTGTCTCTGATAGAGTTGGGACTATTCCATTTTGGCTTGAGACTCACTTCCACCCTCTCCCTCTACGGGGAAAGAACCTTGACACAAGTAACACTAAGCACTCACCAGGCACGCAAACCTCATTGTTCAAAGACAAAACAGACCACTCTCATGTGTTAACAAGCAAGAGCTAAGGAAAAATTTTAAGATAATGGCAACTGAGCTGTCATACCGGATTAGACTCCTACACCAAACAGTGTGAGGTTTAGTTGGGACTTCATACCGGGGAGATCCCCTTAAGGTTGGTGAGTCCAATATCGTCAACACTTTTATAGACGGTTCCAAATCTTGGTATACGATAAAAATTGTTAATGTGCCTTGTGCAAACGGCTCAAGATCTCGGTGCACGATAAAAGATGTCAATGTGTCTCGCGCACAATGTTTGCTATAGAATAAAATTTATTAAAATGCATCATTCTTAAAGAAGACATTTAGTTGTACACCAACTTGGATCTTAAGGAACGATTGATTTGCAAAAGAGTCACGATGATGATAAAAATTTATTAACAACACATTTCGTTATACACCAACTTGGTTTAATTGATGGAAGATTTGGAGAGGATTAGTTGATGGAAGATTTGGAGAGGATTTGCTATGAATAATAATGCTCACATTATAATGGCAGCAATTTTAATGTCCCTGATACATACGATTCCATAGATCAATTCGGTGCACATAAAATTATTAAGATGGGTCAGAAAGTGGCCGAAGTAACTTACATTATTACTTAAAAAAATCAGTTTCTGTACACGTGATGTGATTCGATAGATCAAATCGTTGCATATAAAATTCTTGAGACGGGTGAAAGGGACCAATATCACTCTTTACATTATTGCTTAATACCATATCTACTAAGAAAAAAAAATACACAATGAATTAATCTAAATTATTAGAGTGGCAGAGACTCATGCATACGGTTATGATCCATAAGCTATTCCAACTCCCAACACGAACCTACTAATTATTAAATGACAAACTTTTAGATAAACATGACCTTGTTATAGAGTTAAAAATTAATAATTTACAGTGATAGTTTGAATAACATGTATTAAAGCTCCAAATTTTTACTTCGACAAATGATAATAAAGGAGTTGTCTATAATGTTATTTTTTGGAAATTTCGGTGACGGAATCCGGCGAAGAAATTGAGGTTAAATCTTGATTTGTTGTAGTTAAAAGAGTTTTTTAACTGCATATTTGGATTCAGAACTTTGGAAAACTCGTGGGACGCTTTGATTGTGCAGAAACTAGCTATCAAACTTGTGATTCGAATAAATTGCTGCCGGATTTTGACCGGAAAAACCCACCAGAAAGGCTTTCAAAAAGTCGCATTATAGACAACTGCGTTAATAAAAGGGTGGGAATGAAGATGCCCGACAAACGGGTGTTTTTTTCCCACTTAGTGTAATTGCTATAGATCAGGCCAGTTTTGGTCTGCTGTAAGCTTTTAGTGGGCCGCAGGCTCAGATCCCAACTCTCACAACACTGGAAGTCTACAAAATGTCGTAGATCTACAAGATAAAACCATATAACCTAATATGTATAGATTTGGGGAAGGGTTAGATTTGGGGAAGGGTTCAAAGTTTTGAATTAGGGGTGAAATTTTCACAAAATTATTAAGGACATTAATAGTAAATCTTTTTTCTTTGCGTTTTGGGTTTAGATTATGTGACAAATTTTAAGAAATAGGTAGAGAAATAGTTGGGATATCCTATAGATATGAAGTATCTCTTTCATGAAGGGAAGTAGCTATAGTATCATTTTCCGTTGTAAGGTTAAAATTTCTCAATAAATATCGTCATTGGCTTGAATTTAAGGTTATTAGCTGGTCTTTAAGAGTGAGAAACCTGAGAGACTATGTTTCCTACGAAGATGTGACATAAGGAAAATGTTATAATTTATCATATTTTCCACATTTCAATCCCGAACATACATTATTGAACAACAACAAGAAGCACCAAGCATGGAGATACATCTAACATGGGTAAATCAACTTCATTTTGTCCTTCCATCTAGGGTAGTGATTTGCATATTTAATGGTTTTTGGCCTAGATCTTACATTAGTGGGTTTTGACAACCTTGACATAAAATTGTGGCATATACCTTTGCTTAAAATGTCTCTTCATTGCTTAGTTAAATACCTAGAAAGGCGTGGAGAGAGCATTGAAGCAAGGGTCTTGGTTTTGGGTAAATGCAAGAATCTTCATTACCCCTTGGTTCCTAGATTTCGATGTAGCAACAATGGTGGTTTCAACAATGCTTGTATCAATGAGGCTACCAAATCTTCTTCGTCCTTTTTATCACCCCAAGGTTCTAGAGAAAATTGATAACACCCAGGGTCACTCAAAAAGATGGATCACGAAAAAAGAAAACAAAATATTATTTACCTTTCCTAGAATCTATGTAGAAATAGGCCTAAGACCTAAAACATGAAAAATTCCAGTGGAACCAACTTTTGGATGATGAAAATATGGCATTCAAATCCCAATCATGATACCAAACAAGATATTTGTAAAACACATGCCTGCAGGAAAAAAAGAACCAAAAAAAGAAAAAGGGGTAGGCTCGCAAAACAAAATAATGGTGTGCTTATGATCCCTACCTCACGGAGGAGGAAGAAGAAGAAATCACAAAAAACCTTCCAAATCAAGAAGAAGGTAATTCTCTAGTCCATAATGATAATGCAACACACAAGAAAAATGGTATGAAATCGTAAGAGATCCATGAACCAAAAAAACTAATGAATGTGAAACACAAAGATAATTTGACAATGGTTGCAAAGAGAGTTCATATTTCCAAAATATTAGATTCATAAAAGTAATTTGTGCCAAAGAAAACCAAAAGTGATTTCAGAGTGATTTCAGTTGACCCAAACTCAAAAGGATGGTATAAGGTCACGAGAAAGAAAGGAAAGAAAGCGATGTTAAGTGATTTGAATCACACATAAATTCACAAGTGTATGTTATTTCTTTAGATTTTTCTTATGCACATAATGTGATAGGTTGCTCTTACTGAATGTAGTTAGAATCTACAAGATGTAAGTTTTTTCCATTTTCTAAGTTGAATAAAATTAAGTGTTTTCTCCCTTTAGAAAAAAATAAAATCCCTACAGATATCAAACTTCTTGAGGTGCAACCTCTTGAGCAATGCAGAACTTGAAAATGGGTTTCCACCTAAAGAGGTTTGGTACCTCTCACTGAGTGATATATCCATTGATAGGTCCAATTTTCCACGACTTATTATGATTCAGGTCTTGGGGGGAGGCCCCCAAGATCTAAAAAAATGAAATGCCAAAAGAAGATGACAATACACAGTAAACAAAACACCAATTTTTTTTATATTAAAATAGAGATTGACTATAAAAGCTATAGTGTGCTGGGAAATTTGTCATTTTATGTAATGCGACCTGTTATGATACCATAGGTAAATTCCATGGATGGGTAAATACCATGTGTAAATTCCATAGGTGGATAAATATCATGGATGGATGAATACTATAGATGAATGCCACTTAAAGTACCATGTGCAAATTCCATGGGTGGATGAATACCATGGGTAAATTCCATGGGTGGATGAATACCATGGGTGGATACCACTTTCCATTTGAATCATATTATGTCATTAATTATTCCAAGCTCCAGATACGCGAGGTATTATGTGGTGGCTACCTACAGAAGCCTTGGTTCAAAAATGTGACGACTTCCTTTGCAGATATTTCTTCCCAAATAAATAGTTGAATCCACAAGCCGAAACGGTTTTCTTTGGACCACTTTCTATTGATGCTATGGATTAGGCCGATTTCGACCCACTACTAAGGTTCTCTTGGAATGAAAGCTTAGATATTTTCTCACATGATATGGAAAACCCGTGCAATGTAGCATATCTACAAGATAAAGGCATATACCCTAACCAATTTGGATATCGTGAAGAGTTTGAAGGTTTGATTCGAGGGGGATTTTTCAGATCTTTATTAAGGAAATTAATGCGAATTCCTTTTTTTTTGGGTTTTGGATTAGGATTACGTGAAAAATATCAAACAAAAAATAGAGAAAAGTTTGGGATATATTGGAGATATGCAATGTCTCAATCACAAAGAGAAGCAACTACATAATATTTTCACTTGTAACATTAGAAAAACTGAAGAATTTCTACCATTGCTTGAATCTAAGGTTGTTAGGTTGTGTTTAGGAGCTAAAACCTAGGAGTGATCTAATTCCTGTAAGGATGTGGCATGGGGAAAATTCTCTAATCCATCAGGTGCTCCACAATACAATCTTGGACCTTAAATTGTTGAACAATAGCAACAAGAACCATCCATGGAGGTAAATTTAACAAAGGTACATCAACATTTTTCTATCCTTCAATCCAAGGTAGTGATTTGCATATTCAATGGTTTTTGGTCTAGATCTAATGCTCTGCATAAGTGGTTTTCATAACCTAGAACACAATTTTCTATATATAACTTTTCTCGATTTTTTTTTATTGTTTAGTTTGATACCTAGGAAGATGTGGAGAGAGCATTGAAAGATGGGCCCTAATTTTGGGGAAATGTAGGGCTCTTCTATACCCGATGATTCCCATATTTTGGTTGCACAATAATGGTTGATTCAACAATGCCAATATGGGAGAGGTTACTAAATCTTTCCCTTCCTTTCTACCACAAAAACATTATATAGGAAATTGGGAATAACCTGGCTCCATTTAAAACATGGACCTTAAAATAATGTAGAAAGGATTATTCACCTTCACTAGAATCTATGTATAAATGGACCTATCTATGGCCTACCTGATCACATTCGACTAAAACATAAAAACTTTTAGTGGACCCATATTTTGGATTATGAAAATATGGTGTTCAAATGTGGATCATGTTACCAAACTAGACACTTGTAAGACACATTCCAGTAGGCAAAAAATGACCAAAAAAGGAAAAATGGATAGGCTTACAAAACAAAAGGATGTCAACCTTCTCAAATGTACCTCATGGAGGAGGAAGAAGAAGAAATCACAAAGAACCATCAAAACTGAGAAGAATGGGATGCTCTAGTCTAGAATGGAAATGCAACCCACAAGAAAAATGGTATAGAACCAAAAGAGGTTCATGAGGCAGAACAACAAAAAAATGTGGCATACGAAGGGAGTAGGAAAATGGGCAGAAAGAGAGTTCAAGTTTCTAAAAGTTTAGATTCAGAAAAGGAACTCCCATCGAAGATAATTGTAAGTGATTTGAAAATGGTTCCAGTCGACCCCAACCTAGGGGGGTGGTAGAAGGTCCAAAAATAGAAAGGTAAAAAAGAGGACTCAAGTGATTACTACAAATCACTTCTTAAATGATGTGCGAATTATTTTTTACAAATGTATTACATTTGAACTACACAAGTTTTTAAATAATATTAGAGAAATGATTAAAATTGAACCATATTATTAGAGAGAGTGGAGTTGAGTAGCTCTTATAAGGAATCATAACACCCTCCAAACACACATTATAATAATATTATTGGATCTCAACACTGATGTAATGAATGTTATACCATGGTTTCCTTTTTGTGGATGGAAACTATAAATTTATACGTGATCACCTCAATCGGTGAGGCGAATTATTCAAAGTTACATATATATTTTGTTTTTATTTTTATAGAAAGAAAATATGAATGAAATGGAAGGGATAAATTCATAAATATGATGTATAAATGTAATTAAACGATTTAATGTGTTCTAATATTGAACGTGTTTTTTTAGCATTACGATAGAAACCACCTTTCTCCAAAACCATTTTATAAGCAAGGGATTTTTAATAAAGTTATCACTAGAAAACTAGAACAATCATTCTCAAGATAACTCTAAGCATTTGAGCACAGAGGATAAAAAATATAAGCTGATGGATATTTTCAAGACTTAGGTAAGATATTTCTAACGAAGGAACTTTTTCTAAATTTTTAATTAGAAAAGGCCTAAGAAATATCTAGGACTAAGCTTCCTTTGGAGATGGTTGAGCATGGATATCATCTTTATAAGAAACAACGTAAGAGGAGGATAGCCCCCTCTTAAATAAAGAGCCATAAAAACATTGACCTGTTTACCAATATTATAGAGAAAAAGAAGGGAAGAATCATCTAGTTGCTTACCTTCAAAAGTTAGGCGTTGAATGATAGAGAGGCTACTCACCCAAGGCTCCAAGCAAATCTTGAGGTCCCATACTAGATCTCAGGAATGAACCTCAACGTTCAATAGATGCAGAAAGAGGAGCACGACCAAAATTTGAAAAGAGTTTGAGGAACCAACGAAAGGTTCCCTCACCACATGAACAGGGAGAGTCGTGGGGATTCCTTGGCCAACGACTCTACCAAAGCCTATGATTCCCTGGGTGGTTGTGGTGATCTACTCTGAACTTCATTTTATAGTTGCCAAACTAGGTCCATAACGACTCTCAGATTACGCAATATCAGATTACGCAATATCGAAATTATTGTAAGGAAACTCAGTATCAAAGGTAAGAGATGTAGTGTAACCATCCCTCCCATCTATGGATCTAGTTCAACATGATTTTTAGGCAATGAGATAGTCAAAAACCCTAGTAGGCTCGATAATCAAGCCCGCCACTAATTTACATTTTAAATATATTATAAGAGTTTAGTTTTGAAAATTAATGATAGTTTTACATCTTCTAATTATTTTAATTATATATTACTTTAAAGCTAAAGTGTTATAATAATGATAACATATTACATTATTACAATAATTTTATATTTTGCCTGTAGTATAATATTTTAATAATTATGTTTTAATTTAATAATTATGTTTATTTATTTTTATGTTATACCTTCATACATATTTAATTTTTTAAAATTAAAATAGTTTTTTTTAAATTATGAGTATTCTGTATTTTTATTTATTATTTAATTATTATTTAAATTAAAATAAAATTTTATAAATTTCAATTATATTATCTTTCTAATTTTTTATACTTTATTTATTTGTATTATATTAATAATAATAAAAATTATCTTCAAAAATTATTAGAATTTCTCAATCACTTCCTCTTTTATAATAATAATAACAATAATAATATTAAGGAAATAAAATATTGTATCTAAAGCCAATTTAAAATCTATAAATACCAAATTAAATAAAATTATAAATTAGTATAGTATAGTTTTTGACACCTTCTAAAGTAAAACGAACTATTTTGTATTTATTTAGTTCGTAAGGATAAGTAAATTTTACTGAGAAAAAATAATGAGTAATAATGAATTACTTATGTAATAATAATTTACTTACGTTATTAGTTTCGCGAAGGACTCTAGCGATCGGTTTTCTTTTGAGTACCCATTAGTTAAGCCATAACCAATATATTCCCTAACTTTTATTTTTATATATCATATATAAATAAGAATTCCCATTCTCATTGGTTTATATTTGAAAGTCCCATTTCCACCTTCATGACATGGTTCCATTGGAACATAATGAAATGTTTATTCTCTAATGAAAATTTCATTCTTTCAGTGCAGTGATGTGTGGAGGCTAGAGGGGCGGATTCCTCTTTCCAGTGAGTCCGATCTTGCTAAAACCATAGGAACTTGCAGGTGGTTGGTTATGCTCTTGGTGTTATAGTGACAGCTATGAGGTTTGATCCTGGGTCTTCCCTAAATTAGGCTTGACAGTTACCGATTCACCATGTAGTTCAAAAAAAAAAAAAAAAAAAATTCATTCTTTCAACTATATTTTATGCAACCTAAAAAGTTTGTGCAACTTTCATTACCTTCACATATTATTTCCACCCAATTCTGCTCAAATATCAACCAACTTTAAAACTGTAATTATCTTTGCTAACAAATCAGCAGAATACGTGTGACCATAAGCAATGCATGTCATACCATCTAATAATTTTTTTTATGATTTTCATATTCATTACGAGCTACAAAATTCTTGACATGGTAACGTCTGTAGAATTCAAAACTTTCCACCCAATTCTGCCCAAATATCAACCAACTTTAAAACTGTAATTATCTTCGGTAACAAATTAGCAGAATACGTGTGACCATAAGCAATGCATGTCATACCATCTAATAATTTTTTTTTTATGATTTTCATATTCATTACGAGCTACAAAATTCTTGACATGGTAACGTCTATAGAATTCAAAACATAAAACGATTGAACTAAACTATTAGTGCAGGTATTCATTTTTGTTTGTATGTGTCATTTTTATTAGTGCAGATATTCATTTTTGTTTGTATGTGTCATTTTTATTAGCGCATTTTTATTGTACGTGTCATTTTTATTTTTGTTTGAATTTTTATCTATATGCGGTTGGTTGCATAGAAGCATCATAGTAACGAAGAACATGGAATCCATGTCATTTTTCCTGTCAATCTTTTTGTTCCTCAATGAAGGAATCCAGGGAGCCTGGGTAGTTTTTACTCAGGACGTATTTGTGGGATTAGTCATGAAGATTTTTATTGATTTTATATTTAGATAGAATATGTAATAATACCATTATTCGTTGGGTTTGGTTGTAGTGATGTCGAAACCAAATAACACCTGAATTTTCTTAGACTGATGCAATATCCAGATCCAAAATGGAATTGTCTTTGGCCTGGGAACTTCTTAGATGATTATATAGTTGATTTATAAAAAGGGAAATCCCAAAGAGAAGTATCTCAAAAGATGTTAGACATGGATGAAAATTCTTCATCAAAATTATGTTTTTTTAACAGAGTATGATTTTCTATCTTTGGAACATTTTTTTCAATAGTTTTTTTTCCTTTTTTTAAGAGATCTTCGAGATTTAGATATATGAATACATGTTGGGCATGTATCTCCGCAACATGAATTTTCTTCCGATAACAAAAATCGACCATTTTCTTCCGAGGAAGAAAAAATACCATTGACTAGTGTTACAGTGTAATTTTAGTTGGGTTCTGATTTACTAGTAAAATCGATGAGAGGTGGATATTCCATACATGTGCAAGCGGATTACATTACCACCATCCTGTAATATAGACTAAAACAATAAAATTCCGAAGGCCATTGAAGTCACTGAATGTCCATGAATTTTGAATGCTTGCAGCTATGGTTTGTAAAGGTAAATGGAATGATTAGGCTGATTGTAATTATAAAATATAGTATGAAGTGATTGTATATTTTACTCAATCGAGTATGATCTCGAAAAATAAATCTTAGATATTTATTGATTACCAGATGCCTTACGTAACCAAATCATAAAACAAAGGAAATGAGAGATCAATGACTTGAAAATTAGCTTTTTTGATGGATAAACCTTTTTTACATCACATAAATGAACAATTATTGGATGATTCAAATGACAAGACCTCCTTGGTAAATATAGGAGTCTAAGGGGTCGCAATATAATTAGATTCTACATAAAAATAATAATGTAAGGGCACAACAATAATAATAACGGGTTTCTATAGGGTACAACAATAACAATATGGTGGCTACGTGGGTATAAAAATAACAATAAGGGGGTTACACAAAAAATAACATTAAGAGAGTTACACTAGTATTATAGGGACCTACCATGCCCCTCGCCTTCAAAAAAGTGTTTTCCTCCACACTTGAGTAGTCATGGATGTTTTTGTATAAAATTCTTGTCCACCCATTTGGAATATTCAACGGGTAAGTTCTTCCACTTAAAGAGATACTCTAAAATTGATCGATTGTGTAGCTTTTGGGTTCTTGTTTCCATCGCTTCATTACCATTTTTTCTTCATTCTCAATTTTTGACAATATTGTTTGAACTAGGAGTTGTCACTGATAACCTTCTTTAAGCATGAAACATGGAAAACTAGGTGTACTCGGGAAGATGTAGGCAACTCCAATTTGTATGCCATAGTATTAATATTTTGCAACACCTCGTAAGGACAATAGTACTTGGATGATGATTTATTATTCATCCTAGACTGCTTGAGGGACATTTGTTTGTATGGTTGTAGCTGTAAAAATACACAATCATTTACATCAAAACGTCTTTCACTACGATGTTGATCTTCCTATTGTTTCATTCAATTTTGCATGAGTGAGGTTATCCTTTAATAGTTGGACAACTTGTTCATGCTCGATGTGATCCTCCACTGCTTGATCCTTAGAATTTTCTCTTAAAGATGATGTGATGGATGATATCCGTAAAGTGCCATAAATGGGATCATTTTTGCTACAATATGGAAGATAGTGTTATACCAACATTCAACCAGAGGTAACCACTTAGCTCATTGTGTTTTTTTATCATATAGGAAGCAACAAAGATGTCATTCTAAACATTTGTTCACTATCTCAATTTTCCTGTTAGATTGAGGATGATAAGATGAGCTATGAGCTAATTGAGTACCAAGGCAAGAAAATAATTTCTTCTAACAATTTCCAGTGAAAATGGGATCTCTATCATATACAATAATCCTTGGGTTTTCATGTAACTTTTGAATTGTTTCCATAAATATACTAGCAATTGTACCAACTTTAAAAGGACGAGATAATGCACAAAAGTGTGCATACTTGTAAGTCTATCAACTACCACGATGATGACAGTTTTTCCTTCAGACTTGTGTAAACCTTTGACTAAATACATGGAGACCTCCTCCCAACGTTGACTTGGAATAACTAAAGGTGGTAACAGACTTGGGCTCTTAATTGTCTCAAATTTATTTTGTTGGAAAATCAAACATTCTACCACAAACTTCTGAATATCATATTTAATACCATCCCAAAGAAAATCCTTCTTGACCCTATTGTAGGTTTTTAAATATCTTGTGTGCATTCTTAAAGGAGATGTGTGCAATTCCAAAAGAATATTTTGTTTGGGTTGGGAATTCTTACATAGATATAAGTGATATTTGTACCATAATGAGTCACTTTTCCAGATAAGTGTATTACCAATACTATGATATTGTTGAAACTTTTGAATGAGTGTCGAGAATCGCTTCGTATTTCTTCCATTCCAACCTTACTTAGTTATCTATTTAGGTTGGATAATAAAAATGGCATAAAGCGATGCTTCCACATCCTCATCCGTTCTTGAGAGTGCATCTACAACAACATTTTTCTTCCTTTTTTTGTAGATAATTTAAAAATCATAACCCAACATCTTAGTCACCAATTTTTTGCTACTCTTCTGAAACTAATCTTTGTTGCAAAAAGGATCTAGGACTATCATGATTTATTTTGACCTTGAAGTGTCTTCCCATTATCTAAGGGAATCATTGCTTCAGGGCATGCAATATTTCCAACGTTTCCTTCTCATAAATATATTTTCATAAATAGTTTCCTTTCATTGGATGAGTTTCAAAAGCATTAGTTCTTTTTTCTTGCATTCAAACAACATCAATTCCATTTCATGGGGCATCAAATTCCACCACAAATGTTTTTGTGAAATTTTGAGTAGCTAAAAATAGAGCTTGGCACATTGGCTTTTTAAGATTTTCAAAGGAATTAGTTTCTTTTGGAGACCAAAAAATGAATATTTCCTGAGTAATGTTTTTATAGGTGATTTTATTTTCCCATAATTCTTAACAAACTTGTGATAATACCCTTTCAACCTAAGAAATCTTCGAATGTATTTTAGGGTTGTGGGGATTTTTGATTCCTTAATGAATTTAATTTTGTTAATATATACCTAAACATCAGCATGAGATAAAATATGACCCAAATATTCCACCTCCTGTACCCAAAAAAATTTGTTGTACGTTTTTACATACAATTGTTTATCCTCTGGTAGTTTGAGCACCTTGTCAACATGTTGAACCTGATCCCTCCAATGCTTGTTGTAGATTAGTATATCATAAAAGAATACTAGCAATTTTTTTGTAAGGAAGGGTTTAAAAATGGAATTCATCAAACCATGAAATTTGGAAGGTGCATTAGTATGGAAAAATGAATGACCAAAAATTCATAATGATCTTGATGCGCTCTGAATGCTATTTTCAGAATGTCTTCACTCTTCATTCTAACTTAATGATATCTTGATGAATTTCCAACTTGGTCAAGTAAATTTGTCCATGTAATTCATCTAACAATACTTCAGTGAGAGGAATGGGAAATTTATCTTCAATAGTGATCTTGTTTAGGTCCCTATAATATGGACACAAACACCATGATCCATCCTTCTTGTATTCAAATACTAGTAGGGAAGAGAAAAAAAAATAGTTAGGTTTAATTATACATGCCTCTATCATTTCTATAACCATACGTTGAATTGAACGTTTTTGGGCATAGGGGCATCTGTAGGGTATGATGATTGGAGGAACACTTCCTAGAATCAAGTGAATAGAATGATCATGACCATGAATAGGTAGGAGGACTTTTATAGTCTCAAATAACTTGGAATTATTATCCAATATTTTTTGGAGATCTAGAGAAACATATGATTTTTATGTTTGAACATCTAATGAGAATAATTGTGCAATAATGCCTCACTGTTATTTCTTCGAAATATTTTTCATGCCATTAGAATCAATTATCTTCTTGAGTTTCCCTGCGATGCCCCTTAATTCAATTTCCTTTCCTTCCCAAGAAAATTTCAAGAAAGGTTATTGAAAATTAAAAGCTATTGTCCCCAAATATTGTAACTATTATACTCCTAATACAACATTAGAACCACCTATTGGAATGGAAAAAGTTCAATTATTCTATACATATTCCCCCATGGTTAGATTGATATTATGACACTTCCCTGAGGAATTTATAGTTCCTCTGTTTGCAACCATCACTTGACACTTTATTGCTAGATATAAAAAGAAATTCAATTCCTTGGCTCTCTTACAATGAATGAAATTATGGGTACTACCTGAATCGATCAACACTATTACCTTTTTTTCGTTCATATATCCTTCTATCTAGAGAGTTTGAAGAGTGGTAATTCTTGCCAACGAATTACAAGATATGGTCAGATTTATTTCTTCATTATATAGGATTGGTTCTTGGGGTATATCCTCTTCTTTTGATGTTTGTTTTTCCTTTTCTTCCTCCTCTTCACAATCTATGTAAAACTAATTTCTTCTTAGGACACTTATGACCCTTAGTATATTTTATATCACAATTGTAGCAAAGCCCTTTTCATCTTTTTTCCTCCAGTTGTTGTGGTTTCAACCTTGTAGGTTGTGGGAGGCTAGGAGAAACAACACTTCCATATTTATAGTTGTGAGTGGTAGGCTTCGTTTTTGCCATAATTTTTCTATCAACTTTTCTTTCCGTCTTGAATGCCTTCTCCAATAAATCAGGTTCTCAAAGGAAAACCTCATGTTGGATGTTACCTTTAAATTAATTATGAAGACATCAATCCTATGCTCATATGGAATATAATTTTCTTTGATATTCAATCTTTGGATGTCCTTAATGTACTCTGACATTGAACCCTTTTGCTTGATATTTACTAATTGTATAAATAAGGTATTTCTCTTAGTATCCTCATAATTTTCTGCCAATTCTTCCACAAAAATTGTCCAAGTGACAATTGATTTTAAAAAATAAAGTCATCGATACCACACAAACTAATTTTTTTCTAAATAGAAATATTCAATGCAGACCTTTTGTGTGTTTGATGCATCATGTAGATCAATGAATTTCTCCATCTATACTATGCATGTTACCATATCCTTACAATCAAACTTCCTCATATTTATGTTTAGAATGTGGTGGGTCCTAAATCCAACATTGGAGTCTCTAAAATCATAATTCATATTGCTTTTTTCGTCATCATGATTTTCATCGATTACCTTATCACCATTCAAAAGTATTTCTTCTAGCAACTTTTGGCAAACCTTCCTTCAACCCTTTTATATTGACATTCATAATTGCTTCCATGTATGCTTTTAAACCATCAATAAAAACTCTCATGTCCCCTTTTATAACATCTATCTTAACATTCATCATGGATCCTAATTCATTTTTTGTTAATATTTGCAAGAGTGAAATTTTTGCACTTGGTCTCGTAATTTTGATATATCATGTTGCATTTCTTCCTCTTCTTCATGTATTATAGTAGATATTTTCGATTTCTTATTAGGTGTATTCATTTTTTTATTTGAAGACATTATGGAATCAAATAACAATATTTATGCTTCACTATGTCATTTGAATCACGTCAAACTGGTTTTTCAAGTAAAAGTTATGCAAAATTTAAAATAATACACATATTTTTCTTGGTTTGTAAGAGCTTGTTATTGAAACGATCGTATCTCTATAATTTTGGCCTCGCAAGGTCTGAAATTACGTCTTGTGGTAGCCCTCTTAGTCTTTTTTCTAATGCCATAAGTCAGACCAATATTGGATTCTTCAAGATAAAATTATGTTAAATATCTCACGATGACCTGATTATAGACTGGTTAAGTAGAGTGAACTTGTACGGGATGCCACATGTAACTGTTTCAGCCTTTGACCCTGTCTCGCACTAAATTCTAGGTTATGCAAAAACCCTAACTTCTTGAGACCAACTCTCAGAAAATATAGTGAACCAAGATATAAAATGTGTACACGAAGTTTACTAAGATTTTTTCTCCACATGGTCGAAATATTAGCTTTTGAAGCCTTGTAGAAAAATGGTTATAGCGTAAATGACAATATGACCTATTTTAAGTAGCGAAACCCTAGAATGCAAAGATTTGATACCAAATTTTATGCAACCAGGTCATAAAAAAAAGAAAAGAGAGTTCAATAACCTGAAAATTAGCCTCTTCGAGGGGAAAACCTCTTTTACATCACATAAATGAACAATTCTTGGATGATTCAAATTGCATGACCTCCTTGGTATATGTAGGAGTCTAAGGGGTCACAATATAACCAAAGCGTACATAACAATAGTAATGCAAGGGCATAGAAACAACAATAGTGAACTTCTATGTGGCACGACAGTAACAATATGGGGGGCTACATGGGAATAATAATAACAATAAAAGGGTTACACTAACAATAACAATAAGGGAGGTACACTAATATTATAAGGACCTAACAAAATGTGGTTCACAATTGGAAGGAATTTGATCAATCTGTACTTTTGGATGAGAATCCCCTTTGCCACCCTTGTAATTATTTTTTTACTATTTGTTATGACTGCAAAATTTACTTTTGGATGAGAATCCCCTTTGCCTCCCTTGTAATTATTTATTTACTATTTGTTGTGACTGCAAAATATCCATAGACGTTGTTTATTGATGTAGAAATTTGTACTACCAATACTAATTATATTTGGCTTGTTATTTATTTTATGTATTAATGTTTATCTAGACAGTATGGAATTCCATGCCTTACTAATTATATTTGGCTTGTTATTTATGTTATGTATTAATGTTGTTCTGCATAATCCACATTTTGATTAGCTTTAAGTAGATTACAACTTTGCAAATTACAATATCTTAATTGGAGTAATTAACTCAATTACCTTGGGTTTTCATGATATGTTAGTTAATGTTTTAAATTAACTTTAACAATAATTTAATACTGAAATATTTAATACTTAGTTAATTTTATTTATTTCATTTAAATAGATATAATATATTAAATTAATGTTTTATTTAATTTTTATAATTATTTAAAAATAATATTTAAATAGATATGTGATTATGGATTGAAAATTAATTTAGATAATTTTACATTATTCACATAATCATACTTTATTTTATTTTCAATATATATATATATATACTTTTTTATTTATAATAAAATTTTTATTATTATTTAATATAAAAAATTAGATAATTATTATTGTGTAATCTAAAATAAAATTAAATATATTATATTATATATATATTATATAAATAAATAAATAAATATATTTTTATTATATTTTTGAAAAAAAAAAAAAAAAAAAAAAAAAAAAAAAAACAAAAAACAAAAACGAATCTTTCACCAAACGTATTAGTTTACTCTAATTAATATGTTTTGTATTTTTATATATTCTTATATCTGCATGGTTAGTTATCGTAATTTACATTTTGAACTGTGAAGATTTGCTTATGACGGGTGGGAGCGAATTTACTTGCAAAAATAAATTAATTGTGTTTGACGCATTAAAAAAGTCATTATCTCCATATTTGCAAAAGCAATGGAATGGATTTAATTAAGAATAATTACTATTTTACATAATTTGTTCTATTATTAGTTATATATTTTATATTTGTTAAATATTATGTTTTATCGCTAGTAATTATAAAAATTAGATAGATATTTATGATGTAATTTTTTTTACCAATGTACATTTTTATGTGAAAATATAAATTTCACTTAAATGATAGGAATTACGCTACCCTGCAAGTTTGTTTTTATAAAGTAAGCATTTCATAATCAAATTTTCCTTGTACAAAATTTGTAATTGAACAAATGAAATTTGCTTCTATTCTTTATTCAAGGTCAATGTTATTTTTTTAAGGTGAGAAATGCACATGTTCTGAGAATAATTTCATCTCAGTAACTTTCAAATATTTTTTAAATGTTAAATTTAATAGTTGATTTTTCTGTTGAGTGTAGTATTGAGGCTTTTGTGATCCATCAAAGTTATAAGAAGAGATTTGGCCAAAATTACATATAGAAGGACCTTTGTCGCGTTTCGAACCAACCAATGTGGTTCATTGTCAGGATAAGTTGAAGACATAGATCCAGCCTTAGCATGTTAAATAGTCTAAGCAGAGACTCCAACGACTAACTCTGAATAAAGCTAATTTTGAATATAGGACCTAGGTCAAAATTATATTTGTTAATTTATTATTATTTTTATATTTATTATTAATATATTTTATTTTTATGGGAATAAGTTAAATAGGTTAAAAATAAATAAATAAGGACTGTACCACGATAAATTATTTATTTATTCAAATTAGTTTTACTAACATTAGGTTGCTACAACTAAATAATTTTAATGGTTATAAAGTTATTATTATTATTTCATGGAAATACTATAAAAAAGGTAAGTAAATAAACTAAGCTACTGTTAAGTATTAAATTATTAATTTAATTAGATCCAATATAACTAAATTTTGTATATATGTATATAATTTAATCCAATAATAATGTTAGGTTATTCGGAATTGGTAATATATTAAACATACATATGTAAATATATATATTCGCTTGTTAAGGTGAAAACTAAGATTAATAATTTTTAATGGTTAGTTTTAAAAAAGCTGAGTCAGATGATTATTTAACTAATTAATTAATCTTAATGTTAAGAGTTTGTTAAGGTGAAAATTAAAATTAATAATTTTAATAGTTTGTTTTTAAAAAGTGAGTAAGTTATTTATTAATATCTATATTAGTATTATATATATAATAATATATATTTATATTATATTATATTATATATATATATTAAATAACCTACAATAGAAAAATTACAATTAAACCAATCTAAAATCCAGTTGGGTGTTCGAGGTCTTTCATCGAGTTGGAGGTTGCCCTATATTAGCGAAACACTTTTTCTAAGGAGTGGTCGAGGTATTTCATGAAGTTTTTCGAGGTTTCCCTTTATTATCGGAAGAGAACATTCTTTTCGACGTGATCGAAATAAGCCATTATGAAGGCATTGCCATTTTGAAACCTTTGCCCTTGTGGCTAAAATGAATTATATTTGCCTTGCCCATTCTCTAGTTGCATGTCAAAGTGGGTAGTACACCAAATGGATGTCAAAGGTGCCTTTCTTTACGGGGATTTATAGGAAGAGATATACATGGAGCAAACAAAGTTTTATCCAAGGGATTTCATTTGTCTGCAAAATTAAAATTCCTAGTACTCAAACAAGCACCTGGGGCTTGGAATGAGAAGATGGATTACTTTCTTCTCTAAGATTTTCTCACTACCACTCTGAGCCACATGCTTATATTTTGTGGCAAGGGGATGAACTCCTCCTACTTGCTCTCTATGTGGATGATCCCATTCTAAATCAGAGTTCACCTACCTTGATTGATCATGTGAAAGTCCACTGTTGTGGAGGTAAATCCCCTCTGCGGATAGAGGCGATCCCTACTAGCCCAGAATGGGTCTAGCAGCAATCAAACAATGCTATCACGTAGGTTCCTAATTGCAAATCAAAGACCAATGATGACGGCCTACCTGGATTCCAACACTAGTACTTGTAGAAGAGTTGACGCTCCCATTTCTTTGCTCCGGCTGGTCACGATCCCCACGATCTCCATGAATAGACACCTGCACATGCAAAGAACGACACAAACACAAGCATAAAATCTAATAGATGCAACTATATATCAGTTAGAAAGGATATAACTCATCATCATTACATAAGACATAAGAGTGGAACCATAATGATAGTCGTCTATTATTGATAAACAAAGAAGAATACAACCATAGTTCTGACGTCAAATCCTCCTTTGGCTGGGTGCTTAGCAGCACATGTCTTACAAAGCTTGTTGGGAATGGGGAACAAGCCTCTCTCTCCTTAGTTATTTGGACAAGAATCTCCTCACTTTAGATTTAGCCTTATGGGAATGAATAAGGCTTCTTCCAGCATGAACTTAGCAATTCTCAAACTTTGGGACTTTGGAACTTGGAACTAGCTTGTCAAAGGCAAAAGGAAAAGCTTTTATAGATAGAGGAGAAGGAGTTAGGATTATCCACAATATTCATGGGATTGGCTTTATCACAAAGAAGCTTCCATGAGAGGTGGAAAAATACTTCCCTCCTATGGATATTCGAAGCCAAACTTAACGAACTCAAGATAGATTCAATTTAGGAGTGGGTTAGGAAGAATCTTCAGATGTTGGTTTGTTAAAAACACTACCCAACTTGGCTGGCGCGAGTGCGACTCTGAGACAGAGCGCCAGCTGGGGCACCTTCTTTGGAGGATTTCCCTGATTGGCGCAAGTGATTCACAGTGAAACCACGCCAATGGAAAAAGGGTTATTTTTATGGGTATTTTGCAGAAGGTGTCTTCAGGGCATATGAAGTCCATACTCAGGGGAATAGAATGCAAGTGTTTCCAGGTCATGTCACTTCTCACAGGTCCTGTAACGAGTCCTCCAAGGTGCGGGAGAAGGGGTAACAAGGATGGTGATAAATTGCTGTGTAACAGATGCCCCCTAAAGCATGAGGCCCAAGAGAGAGAGAGAGGGGTGAAATGATTTACAAGAACATGGCCAACCGAAAACACTGCCACTGGAGAACCTGTGCGGAGAAGTACAACTGATGTCTCAAGTACATGATGTATGTGGTATGGGTGTAGCCATCCACAAAAGAGTACATAAAAGTCTAGATCCAAGGTATGGATGCAACCATCCAATGAGGATCGATAAACAGACTCAAGCATGGTCGCAACCATCCAATGAATGAGTCATGTAATGATCATAATAATCCACAAAATTGCAACCTGGATCTCAACAGACAAAATCCAGGGTCTTACGCTCCATCTTGACCCGAACGAAGTACAAGTTCAAGCATGCGAATATGGGAGTCGAAGTCGAACATGCAAGAACATCGTCTGATTACCAATCAATGATGAAAACTGTTAACAGATGCGAGAGGTACCACCAATAATGACAATGGCCCTCAAGGTACTATAGGTACAATCTACGGCGTACAAATCAATGAGCTGGCGTCAAACACCCGTAGAATCATTTAGTCGGAGGCCAATGATGAAAACCTCGCATCGAACATGAAGAACCTGCCATTTAGGCATGAAGGCTCCAAGGCACCTAAAGGGAGTCTCTAGGTCAACTTCCCGAATAATGGGCTGAAGTCGACAGGAAGTGACTTTGATCGAAGGTGGGTCATAATGTTTCCCACATCATCGACACGAGAGAGAGAAGGATAAGATGTTTTTTGAATCAGGATTATGTGAGTTATCAGAGGGAGGTTGAGTATTCTACAGAGGTCAACTTCTCTTGAACATATCAGTGGCTTGACAGTGGACTTGGCAATATTTGACATCAAATGATCAGAGGTCATGGTGACAAGGCAACGAGCAGATGAGAGGTCAAACAGGATCACCCAAACCCACGGAAGCAAGTGAAAAATGAGATGAGATGTCCCCACCTAGACACGAATGCAGACAAGTGCCATGTTCAAGAGTGACATACTGCCGACACGATAATGATTCTGGTTCCATTTTCCCCACCATTACTAGTGAGTACCCTAGTTATTTTTGATGACAAGTGTGACGGGGATGGCATATGCTTGTGAGGCGTCATTTCGACGGAATCCAATGTCATCAAGTTTTAACGAGTCTGACAAAGGAAGAACTCAGCGTCTTTTCATGTTTAGAGAGTTTGAAAAGACAACAGAAAAGTAAACTCCAGGGGTGCCCTTTTTCCTAAAGTTGTGTCTCTCGAGCCCGAAAAAGTATAAAAAAATACTCGAAAGAACCGCTCGACCATTACGATCGAGGAGTACTTTTCATGATTAGTGATTTCGACCTGAAAAAGTAAAAAAGCGATCGAAACCACGTCGGTTCTTAACCATTAACGAACCTGAAACGACAAAGGTCTGACAATCTTTTCGTCTTTATACGGTCGGACAAGAGTTTAAAGACGGCCGCCTCTCATTTACGTTTAACGAGTCGAGAGGAATAAATCGACATTCGTTTCATGTTTAGAGAGTCAGAAAAGAGCAGAAAGATGACTCCATAATGACTTTTTCGTGTATTTACCGAGTTCGAAAAAGTATAAAATACAACTTGTTTCATCGCCTAAGTCACACAAAAACCTGTCGCTGCACAAAAACAAGTGTAAAATCCATTTTCGACAAAAATATATATTAAAATATTCATAAAAAGAAACTTTTAAAACCTATTTAGGGCTAAAAAATCTATAAACATGTGAAAATGGTAAAAACAAGAATTACATTTTACTTTTACCTCATTGGAGAGTGAAAATAGTGGTTTTGGTGTGCGATCTTCAGGTGACGATTGCGACGAATCTGTGCAACTATTCGGAGCGCCGTCAGTTCCAGGTAAGAGGCCTCCTCTCCTACTCCATTTTTGTCCATTTTTTAGTTGCTTTAGCTTGTTTTATAGACCTCTGTGGAGGGAATTTTAAAAAATAGGGTTGCACCCATTGGCGCGGGTATTGGGCACGGACCCGCGCCAATGGGCCCTTTTTCTCTAAAGGCTCATGCCCATGGGTGCGACTGTTTTAAAAACAGTCGTGCCAATGGCTGAGCGCACCCATTTTTCAAAATTTAACAATTCTAAGGCAATTCCAATGCATTTTTAAGTTTTCCAAAGATCTAATTGATGTTTTTGACCTCGTGGTTGTAGGGAAACAAGCAAGATGGTACTCCAATGGAAGGAAAGATAGCAATGCAAAGTAGACGAATTGGCCATAGCAGATGAAGACTGTATGGAAGCCCTTAGAAATTACGAGCTAAATAAATACTTCCTCATGTCCTATCTACGAGCTCAGCCAAAGCTCTTACGATACTTAATCAACCTTTGGGATGAACGTGATCAAGTGTTTCGTATACGAGACCAAGTACTGGAACTGGACGTATCTGACGTCTATTTCATCATAGGACTGTGGTGCAGAGGGCCAGTGTCCCTATCGATAGGTAGCAGGCCATCCGGTAAGAAGATGGAGGAGGTGATGGCTCGAGTTTGCCCAGGGGAAAAATTTGTATCCGGCAGCTCAAAAGTGGATATCTCCACTATTCCGGACCTAATACTTAGAGCGATATTGTTCACCATCACATGAGCTGCGGGGGCACAGGCACCCCACGAAGCAACAAAGAACCAACTTATACTAGCTACAGAGTGTCTGAATCCAACCATCTTCAATTGGGCGGCAGCCGTGACGACCAACATGAAGAGGCAGCTTACAAAAGGTAAGTGTCGCAAACTGCAGCAGTTTGGGTTTGGTTCCATTTTGGTGATGTTCATCTTCGAATGGGTACCAATCTTTCAGGGCCAAGGGGCCTTTGTACCTGATCTGGTGCCTCGAGAGCCGAGAATGGCTCGTTGGGCGGCACTGATGCCTAGAGGGGAGGGGGAGGTCAAAAAATATCATGGAGGCCAGAGGATTTTTGGTGGCTTCGCCGCCAACTGATCGTGGTGGAGGATTGGCCATATGCAGGGACAGAATTCATAGGCGACCCTGATCTCCCACTGCCAGAGGGAGAGGATTGGGATGAGGAGATAGGTATGACCTCTTTTTGATTTTGTGTTTTATGATTTTTTGTTAATACATGCTTGTTCTAATAACCTTTATATGCATATGTAGATGTTGGCCCAGAGCGCCCAGCCAGCATGTCTCCTATCTCGAGGAGAAACCAGCCTACAGCAGATCCTCAGGACGAGGGTGCTGAGCGGGGAGAACTCATCCAGAACCTTGAGGGTATCACTCGAGGGATCCTAGATTATGCTCGGCTAGTAGATGTCCCGTTAGCGTACCAGAGGCACACGGTGGGGGTGCCCAATTGCATCCATCTACTCTTGAGACACCTAGTGCGGGCAGTGACATGCTACCATGAGAACCATAGGGATTAGATATCTAGGCTTTATTTCCATGCATATTTTTTTAGAGACATGTTGTCTCTGGATGTACTAAGATAATCATGTATTATTTTTTGATGATGCATGCGGTGCAAACATTTGGACATATATATATATATATATATATCTATATATGCTTTATGGTTTATTGTGTTTTATGCTTCTTATGCTATTTTAAATTACATGTTATGTAAATGTCTGTCCAATACATAATTAGCTAATGCATCGGTTAACGTATTAAATCGTCTTGGAATATGTTGATATGTAATGAAATCAAAATCCCTTTCTAAAAACTTAACACGTAAATATAACCTTAAAATCCGATGGTCTCTGACGGAATAACACCCATTGAGCTGATGGACGACAAGTTGAGAGTCCAAGTTCACAACCAATGTTCGAATATTGAGATTAGTCGCCTCGGCTAGTAACTCAATCACAACACTATACTCAGCAACATTGTTCGTGGTACAACCTAGACAAACCCCTTGAAGGTCTACTAACTCACCATGAGGATCGTAGATCACCCATGCCGCAGAGGACAAGTTGTGTGTACTACGGGAGGCACCATCAGCGAAACCAACGTAAGGCGAACTAGACATCTGTCCAAGAAGAAAAAAGGACACAATAAGTGGAAATCACGCCGACACACCAAGACAAAAACATGAAAACACACACACACACAACACACTTGCTAAAGAACATGTATGTATAAAAAATAGAGTGCCTGGAATTATACATAATATTTTTTCAAGTAAAGCCCATTTCGGGGCTTATCCAGGGGATTCCCTTCATAATCAATAAGCTCGTAGGCCCCTTTTTGGAAAGCTCTCTTTACAATGTAAGGCTCGTGTCACATGGGCTTGAATTTTCCTGCCCCCAACTTATCATTGGCTTGATCGTAGAGCAGGACTAAATCTCCCTCAACAAAAGAGCGAGGATGAATAGTGTGATCGAAGTGAGTTTTCACTCGCTTCTTCTGTGCTTCGATAGCTAAAGAGGCTAGTCGACGAGTCTCGTCTAGCCACTCGAGGTAAAGAAGGCATTCCTCTACTAGAGTAGTGTTAGGGAGAAATTCGACATCTAATTTTAACGAAGGAATCTCACACTCAATAGGAAGGTTAGCCTCTAGTCCATAAACCAACTGGAAAGGAGTGAAACCGGTGGCATCCTTCATAAAGGTTCGGTAGACCCACAAGGCAGAGAACAACATCAGGTGCCAGTCAGACTTATGCATGCCAATGGTTCGTTGAAGCATCGTAACCAGAACCTTGTTAACGGCTTCTACTTGACTGTTGGCCTGAGGATAGTATGGAGTTGAACTATCATGTCGTAGGCCCAATTGGGTTGTAAGCTCGGTCATCATATGATTACGGAAATTCTTGCCGTGATCAGTGATGATGGCTTGAGGGACTCCAAACTGTGAGATAACATGATTGAATAAAAATTGCGCCACGGTGTGAACGTCTTCGGACAATGTAGGCATCACCTCGGCCCATTTCGTGAAGTAATCAACAACGACGATGATATAACCATGCCCCCCAGCCAAGTGAGGGTTCTAGGTCATATAATCGATGCCCCATTTCGCAAAAGGGCCAACAGTAACAACGGGGTGCAGTGGAGCAGGAGGTGCATGCATCTTTTGTTGGTAGATTTGGCACTCGTGACAAGAGCGAACGAAAAGAATACAATCCTTAAAAATGGAGGGCCAAAAGTAACCGGCGCGAAGGATTTTCTGTGCAGTGGCATATCTGGAAATGTGACCACCACAAGCGCCAGAGTGACAGTCATTTAAAACTCTCTCGGCTTCTTCGATTGTTAAGCATCGGCGGAGAATAGAATCAACGCCAAGACAGTACAGGGTGCCCCCAACAATGCGATATGGTTGGGCTTGATGGTGGATCCGTCGTCGAGCATCTTTAGATGTCTCGGGATGAAAAGAGGACATCTGTAAATAGACAATGATATCCCCGTACCAGGAATCGAGGGTGCTGATGAGGAAGAGAGTTTCGTCCGGAATGTGATCCTCTAACCGAGAGGGTGTAGTAAGAGATGGAAATGAGCACAACAATTCAGCGAAGACAAGTGATTTCTTGGACTTGGCAGTAGTGAATTCCAAGTTTAAATCTTGGAGGATGATGATCCACTTCGAGTACTTGCCCCCCAACAGCTGACGTGACAAGATGTACATCATTGGGTTGCAATCAGAGATCGATGTCGTAGTGCGCAATAAGATATAATGGCAGAAGTGTTGGACGACGCAAACGGCGGCCAGTGCCAACTTCTCAACATAAGCATATCAAGATTCCGTATCTAATAAATTGCGTATGAGATAATAAATGACGTGTTCAGTGCCATCATCATCATCTTGAACAAGAACCATGCCAATGGTGGTATCAGCAGTGGCCAGATACAAAGTGTAATCACGATGGTAATTTGGAGGACGCAACAAAGCAGCAGAAACAAGGAGAGCTTTGAGATGTTCGAAAGAGTCTTGAACGATGACATCCCATCGAAATGGGGTGTCTTGCTTTAGTAATTGCGTAAAACCTTTGACCACCTTAGCATAGTTCGGGATGAAGTGTCGTAAAAAGTTTGCTTTACCCTACAAGCTTTGTAATTTCCGCAAGGAAGTAGGGGGAGGAAGATTCAAAATGGCCTCGATTTTAAGGGAATCCAGACGGATGCCCTCTAGGGAGACGATGAACCCGAGAAGTCTGCCAGACTCTACGCAGAAGACACACTTATGCGGGTTGAGCTGAATACGGTACTATCGACAGTGGAGAAAGATTTCACGGAGATGCACGGGATGGTCTTGACGCTTAGCTGAATGAGCTGGAAGATCATCTAGGTAAGGCTACACGATGTGTCAAATATCATGAAATGCATAACAAATCGCACGTTGGAAGGTAGCACCGACATTCTTGAGACCGAAAGGGAGCTTTTGTAAGCGAAAGTGCCCCACGGACAGATAAAGGTGGTCTTGTGTTGATCAGCTGGCACGATATTAATCTAGTTATAACCAGAGAAGTCGTCCATAAATGAGTATATCTCACTTCTGGCACACTCATCAATGAGCTGGTCAATGAAGGGTGTGGGGTAGTTATCTTTTGGACGGGCTCGATTAATATCACGGTAATCAACATAGACTCTGATGGTACCCTGCTTTTTATCCACAGGGACAATATTGGAGACCCAATCTGTGAGTGGGATGGGGTAGATAAAGCCAGCTTTGAGAAGCTTTTTGACATCCGCTTTAATCACCGCAGCCTTTCGGTGTTGCACGAGGCGTAAACGCTGACAAATAGGTTTAGCTCCCGGACACGTGGGTATTTCATGCACCACAATGCTTGGGTCAATACTGGGCATTTTTTCATAATACCAAGCAAAGATGTCACAAAACTCGTGAAAGAGACCAATATAAAGTTGAATTTCCTTAGGAGTACAATTTACTCCGATATAGATATGCTCGACAATCCCTGGTTTAACAGAGATGTCCATCGGTTGAGTTTGCGTGATATTTCCCATATACCCTTCAGAGGGCACTTGATATACTTGGATGGGTGTATTAAGGGGTTGTGAAGGGAGACAACAAGAAAACTGCTCGAGACAGGCAAGCATTTCTCGATGGGTAGGGAGGAACGAGGAACGATGGTGAATATTGAACCAAGCGCATTCCTCGAGAGACATGGTCTCTATAATGGCTTCGTCAGAAGGAAATATTTCCTTTAAAGGATCCAAAGAAGCACAATATCCAAGCCAAGGGGAATGAGCGTGCGAGTTAAGAGCTCCGCTTAAAGAAGCAGATTTAGAAGGAGGAGCTAATATAGAAACAATCTCGACGTAGTTGAGCTCGACAGGACTCAACGACATCTCATCGCCCCATGATGCTATCTGGTCGATGGGGGGGAGGACCCAAGGATCAGAATGAACTGAAATCATATTGATAGTGGCGAGGTTCGGAGGTGGGAGTGAAAAGACACCATGAGGGTGGGTTCTTTAAAAAGCCCAGCTCCCACACTCTCCAATGGAATGGAGGTATGCTCCACAAAAGGCACGTTGCCTTTGGAAGAAGAAGCGAAGAAAGAGAGCTGGTCTACCGTGACAATCTTCCCCTAATGAGGGAAACGAATGACACGAAAGAGGGATGAAGCCATGGTGTGCATGGCATATGTCCAGCTCTGGCCCAAAAGGAGGTTGTAAGTAAGATTTGCATCAAAAACTTCAACTTCCACTTCAACAGTCTTCCCTTCCAAAGTAATTGGAAAGCATTGGAGGATACCATAAGGGCAAGATTCTCTCCTGTGAAAGGCTTCCAGGGTCATAGGAGACTGACTCAAAGTCGGAGACCCAATAGCCTTCCAATAAGCAACAGACATAATGCAAGTTGAAGCGCCTTCATCAATAACCGTGTGGTGAATTGTTTTTCAATTGATGATGACCTGAATGAGGAAGGCAATCTGATGAGGCAGTCTCGGTACATGGATCTCAAGATCAAAGGTGATCAAATCCGAGTCGGCCGGGTAGATGCCACTGATGGGCGATAGCAAGGACTTCCTCTTGGGGGGGGCAGCTCTGGAGAACTTCTAGAGCAGACATAGCTGACGGAGCCTGAGCTAAGTCCTCAACGATGCTGTAGTGCTGGGCAGCACGAGCATTAGGGTTGTAAGAAGATCTCCGGAGTACACCTATAGGAGGGGGTCGAATAGGCGTCTTAGTGCTAGGTATCTCGATATGGAGCCGACCAGAACTGGATGAAGGAGCGCTTGAGGGGACCTCAGGTTCTTTCCTGGCAGGTGACAGATATTCTTTTGCTCGAGTCGTAATGTGAACGCGAATTGTTCCAGCCATGAATACTTGGGAACCAAAGGGAGAAGAAGATGAGGATGGGTCAGCCACCATTTGCGTTTGTTGTGAGGGGAAAGGTTCTTTCAACACCGCAGGAGTCCCAGGAGCGCCTTTCAATAAACGACTAACTTCAGACCACCTTGGGCAGTATTTGGTATAGTGATCCTTGTCACAGATAAGAGAAGGATACTTTGGTTTACGTTTGGCTCCTTCCTTGGGTGGAGGTCTAGGGGAGTCCTGCTTGGGTTGATCAGATTTATTTTTTGCTTTCCCCTTCTTCTTTCCTTTCAAGCCTTTATCCGCCATGGTGGACTGGACGGCGTTAACCTCGGAAGTATTTCCAGAATTAGATACACCCTAAGAAGCATTTTCGTTTGGAGCACTCGATTTTTGCTTCCTCGGGTTCACAGAAGATTTCTTCAAAGACGGATTTACAGAGCCAATAACACCGTCAACGGATGGCTTTGGCGGAGCCTTGGATGTTTCGAGTCTCGGGGCATTAGGAAAATAATCATATAAGGTACCTAACTGGGAATAAACTAATTCGAGGTACTGAGCACGCACAATAACCCACTCTTTAGTTACACAAGCTCCCATAGCAATGTCTCGCATGATCGCTGGGACAAAGGAGGTTGCAAAACCAATCGGTCAGGAGTTGGTTAGGAATCCAGAACTTGATCAAGTGACGACACCGTCTCCATTCATGTATATGATCTGATATGTGTGTGGCCATGTCCTGTTTAAGAGACATGAGGAGATGTGTTCCCATCTCATACCGAATTGGCAACTGAAAATGAGTTAGAAATTCCATTGCCAACGAGTTAAAATCTTGAAAGGATCTGCGAGTTAGCTCAATATACCACTTAGCAGCTGAGCCAATGAGAGTCCTTTGGAAAAGGCAGAGCCGGATTGAGTCGTCAAGCCACGAATTTGACGAACACCAAAGTTTATAAGTCATAACGTGGGATTGAGGGCCTTCTCCAGCTTTACCATCGAATTTGGGACAATCACCGAGAATCTTGGTTGGAACTGGTGGCCAGAATGGATTATGAAGGATGGGATCATTAGTCAATTTGGACACATCTGGTAGTTCCAATGTTGCTAAGAAGGGTAACTGAGGATTGAAGGACATCTATGGCCATGGATAAGAGGGCGCGACAGAGTTCCAACCATTTGCTGGTTGCCCCCATTAGTTTTGTCCGAACGGACCTGGCCCATAGGGGTTCTGTCCATAGGGATTCTGTCCATAAGGGTTATAGCCATAACCGAATGACTGACCCTGGATTTTCCCCCCCGCACCCCATTGATTACCAACTTGACTTGCAGGAGCAACATACTATTACTGGTAATTCTGATAAGGAGTGACCTACATTTTTTGATAATTTTGGTACGGGGAAAACTGTGCTTTCCCCTGGGGTTGCTAGTAACCATACAATTGCTGGGCTCCATACTGAGCTTGTGGACCAGGGTGTGCTTGATAAGAAGGTTGAGATTGAAACCCACCTTGCATTTGAAGACCAGTTTGGGTCTGGGGCCCAACCTGGGGCTGAAAATTAGGTTGAGCTTGAGAGGCAATCACCATTTGCATGCCTAGTTGAGCAGGCCCAGAAAGATGTCCCTGAGAGGATGGAGATTGGGCCACCTGGCTAGAGGTTGCCCTGGTTGAGTTTGGGATTGACCTACTTGCCTAGAAGGTTGAGCTTGCTGGGTGTTGGGTTATCCTTGTACAACCGAGGGTTGTCCTTGCAGAACAGATGGCTGAGCGGACTGGTAGGTTGGTTGACCTTGAGGTTGACCAACTTGTCCAGATGGTTGACCAGACTGGGCAGTGGGTTGGCCTTGCTGTACGTAAGGCTGACCACCCTACCCATAAGGGTACCCTTGCTGGATCCGAGGTTGTCCTTGTTGCATATAAGGTTGTCCTAGATTCCCATAGGGTTGATCGGAAGGGTATCCCTGCTGGACTCCAGGTTGTCCTTGTTGCATATAAGGTTGTCTTGGATTTCCAGAGGGTTGCCCCAGATAAGTGAAAGATGGACCACCATAGGCCGAAGGTTGTCCCTGAAAGGGTTGTCCTTGTGGGCGTCCAAGTTGCCCTGGATAGGATTGCCCGTAATACTGCTGCCCATAAGAAGACTACGTGTAAGATGACTGACCTTGATACGATGGTCCTTGATAAGACGGTCCTTGATAAGATAGTCCTTGATCCGAAAGGGGTTCTTGGCCACCACCATAACGAGTGGTACCCCAAGCAACACTTAACGGGACTGAGACCTCAACTGCAGGCTGAGATGGCAAGGATCCGATATAAAGATGATGCCCTATGGGGTCATAATAATGATTTGGACCTTGCATGCCCGTATTCTGGATGGCTTGCAAATACTGATTGTATACCTCCCCTGCTGGAATGGAACCAAAAGAAGGTGGGGCACTAAGTGCAGGATTGACAACTCTAGATGTAGGTACCGATTGGCCACTATTTACTGAACCGTGGGATGAACCAGCAACAGTAGTTCCAATCGAAGATGTCGTAATAGCACTAACAACAAGTGCTGAAGATGCTACACAAATAGTTGGAATGGTTGGGACTGAAGTGACAACTGTATTATGAACTTGAGGAATAAAAGATCCCGTAGTGGGAGTGATGTTGTGATCCCACATGGTACCTGAGGAGGAGTTCCTAGAACCCATAACATCCCTCAAATCCCTATAGCGTAAGGGTAATGTGACACCGAGAGGGGTGACAGTGAAGGGTGGGGTTACGGTCGAGATAGGAGTTTCAACACTCATCACAACAGGTGATTCACTCACGATGGGAGATGTGTCATCCATGTCAGAGGAAGACATTGGGACCGAAACATCAATAGGAGTAAAAGGAGTATCCTCTTCGGAAGGCTCCCAAACAGGGTTCCAATTTAGATCATCAAAATCGTCTTTTGGAGCACGAGAGTTCAACGGTTGGACACTCGGAATAACAGGGAAAGTGTCACCACAAACCGGTGTCTCTAGAGTAGCGGAAGAAGGAGACCCTTGGTCACTAGGGACGGGAGACGGGATCGATGATTCCTCCACGATGATTCGATTCAAAAAATCCTAGATAAACTAACGAGAAAGGACCCTACTCAAACTAATGCAAATAAGATCTAACAAGGTGAGTGTGAACGTGGCCGAATAAATTTTAAGACACAAGGACATAACTTGACCTTTTCATCTTTAAAGAGTCGATTAAAGGACAAAAATATGACTCTAGTCGCCTTCGAATGTTTAGTGAGCCCGAAGTGACAAATGCTCAGTTGAGCCTTTTCTTTTAGGGAGTCTGAAAAAGATCAAAAAGTGACTACTCTGGAGAACTAGGCAAAAGGTTTACCAGACAATCCGTAAAACTGCATATACACCTTGGCAATCACATGAAAACCAAGGACTTTCTGTACGACAGTGAATCTTCCTGAATGCTATGTTCAGTGCATTATGGGTCATAAGGTGGCAGACACGGCTTCCTATGGATAAAGGATGATAACCTAGTGGGGTCTCCCCATATACTCGACGGTACGTGGGAACACAAGTCCGTACTAGACCACTATTGAGTCACAAAAGGAGGAATCACCCAACCTTGAGTGGAAACAACAGTGACTAGGTTTAATGACGCCCGAGCACGTCTCTAGCCTAGACCTCTAAAAAGTGTGCGTTATGTTCCAATGCGTTGTTAGATTCATTCAGTTCATTTTAAAGTTGATCTTGTATTAGGTTTTAGTTTTCAAGCCTTACCATATGCAATATCTCAAAATTGTCTAAATGCAAACTATATGCCAAAATATGTCATTCCATTCGATAAATGCTAGTTACGAGAGGGTTTGAGAGCTTTCATGCAAACAAAATGATCACAAAACAACAAAGAACCTCTCTAATGCAGCTAATGGAAATTAGCAAACTTTTCTTCAAGATCACTAATCACTAATCAAAATGAAAAGCTCTAATTCTCATTAACTAATACAAAGCAAAAGAGACTTTTTCTTTTATGTTGATGGCAAAACGCACTAAACAAACTTTGAGAAATGAAACAAACAAATTCTATTCAATACAAGCACATTTAGATCCCTAAATCACAAAGAAAACTTCTAAAGAACGAGAAACATCCCAAAGAGACCAATGAGCCGTGTAATCTAGGCTCAAATCGAAGCAAAGTGGAATTCAAGTGACAACCAAGCAAGTCACCCAAATAATGCAATAAACGATTTACAGCCACCAAACAAGTGCAAGGGAGCAATCAGAGAGTTGACTGGACCAATAGAAGATCAAAACAACTGAGGAAGGCTTGACACACAAAGCCATTAGATGCCCTAGGGCTAGAAATGTGAAATCGATGGAAAAAGGCAAACACCCAAAGGGCAAAGATCAAATCCAGTCAAATAACACTCCAACACACTCAAGTAGTTGAAAAAAGGTACCCAGAACAAAAACCAAGCTCAAGAGGCTCAGAACCAAGCAAACTTCAAAAGTTCCCAAGCCTGGCGCAACTGTCAGGCTGCAACTAGCGCCTTTCAGGGAATGGCGTGGGTTGTCAATGAGAAACAAGAGCCAATTGGTGCGACTGTAATCCTATAAAAGCATGCCAGTTGAGTTTTCTATAAAAAAATAAAAAACAAACTAGCCAAAGCTAGGTCAACAGTATCCAGGTACATCAAGGGGCAAGAAGCAACACAAGAACTCAACCCAGAAAGCTAATAAAGCAGGAGAAACCAAAAAACAACCAAGAAACAAGGCAAGTTCCAAGCCGTTCAGTTCGTAAACCAAACCGGAGATGGACTGAAGTGGTGTTGATCTACTTTTCTAATGCAGAGCAATAGCGTTTTGAAGGCTATCTAGTTGTACTTCACGCTCCGTCTAAAGCTTACAAATCAAACAACAAGACAAAAAGCTAAACTCCCCAACGGATTCGCCAAATTGTTATGGAGGTAAATCCCCTCTGCGGACAGAGGCGATCCCTACTAGCCTAGAATGGGTCTAGCAATAATCAAACAATGCTATCACGTAGGTTCCTAATTGCAAATCAAAGACCAATGATGAGGGCCTACCTAGATTCCAATGCTAATACTTGTAGAAGAGTTGACGCTCCCATTCCTTTTCTCCGACTAGTCATGATCCCCACGATCTCCGTGAATGGACACCTGTACATGCAAATAATGACACAAACACAAGCATAAAATCCAATAGATGCAACTATATATCAGTCAAAAAGGATATAACTCATCATCATTACATAAGACAATAAGAGTGGAACCATAATGATAGTCGTCTATTATTGATAAACAAAGAAGAATACAACCATAGTTCTGACGTCAAATCCTCCTTTAGCTGGGTGATCAACAACACATGTCTTGTAAAGTTTGTTGGGAATGGGGAACAAGCCTCTCTCTCCTTGGTTATTTGGACAAGAATCTCCTCACTTTAGATTTAGCCTGATGGGAATGAAGAAGGCTTCTTGCAGCATGAACTTAGCAATTCTCAAACTTTGGGACTTTGGAACTTGGAACTAGCTTGTCAAAGGCAAAAGGACAAGCTTTTATAGATAGAGGAGAAGGATTTAGGATCATCCGCAATATTCATGGAATTGGCTTCATCACTAAGAAGCTTCCATGAGAGGTGGAGAACTACTTCTCTCCTATGGAGATTCGAAGCCAAACTAAACCAACTCAAGATAGATTCAGTTCAGGAGTGGGTTAGGAAGAACCTTCCGATGTTGGTTCGTTAAAAACACTACCCAACTTGGCTGGTGCGAGTACGACTCTGAGACAAAGCGCCAACTGGTGCGCCTTCTTTGGAGGATTTCCCCCATTGGCGCGAGTGATGCACAGTGAAACCGTGCCAATGGAAAAAGGGTTGTTTTTATGGGTATTTTGCAAAAGGTGTCTTCAGGGCATATGAATTCCATACTCAAGGGAACACAATGCAAGTGTTTCTAGGTCATGTCACTTCTCACAGGTCCTGGAACGAGTCCTCCAAGGTGCGGGAGAAGGGGTAACAAGGACGGTGACAAATTGTTGTGTAACATCCACCCTTCATCAACATTTCAACACAACAGACTTAGGGCTCCTCCGCTACTTTCTTTGATTACAGATCACTCAGTCTACATCTAAAATAGGTATCTCTCAGCCCAAGTATACCTTGGGATCTCTTAAGCAGATTTCACATGTAGGATTACAAAGTTGCACGCCATGCCATTTTTGTCAGGGAGCAAGTTTCCAGCCAAGTGTTCCACTCCTTTGGTTGATGCTACGTTGTATTAGCAACTCCTTGGCAGCCTTTTGTACTAAGCTTATAGTCATCCCAATATCTCCTATGCAGTTGGGATGGTTTCCTAGTTCATGCTACAACCACATGAGCTTCATTGAAAGCTGAAATGAGAATTCTTTGCTATATTAGAGGGACACACATGTGAAATTCAATATTCTTCCAATGGTAATGCAAATCAAGTTGGTTATATTGACTCCAATTAGGTCGGTGATCTCGATGACTTCAAGTCCACATATGGCTCTTTCATCTTGGCTCAGACCCTTTCTTCTACAAATGAAGAGTACCAAGGTGTTGTTAATATTGCCAAAAAATCTATTTGGATTCGACCAATTCAATAGGAGAAAACCTATAATTTGGTGTGCTAATCTGAGTGCTATCCATATTTCCAAGCAGTCAGTAGCATCAATGCATAGAAATCCACATGCATTGCATCTGAGAGTTGATTCATGGTAGGACTATTGATTTGTAGTATTGTTGCTGACATATTTACTAAACCCTTAACAGAGATTCTGTATGTACAACTTCATATCTTGCTTGGGGTGAAGAAAGTTATCCTGGGAGGGGGTGGAGGGTAGTCCCTCCTTGTTTTTTTTCCTATTGTTCTGAGAATTACGTACATGGATACCTATCATGGCCTTGTAACCGGGACCCATTTTTGAGATTTAACCTCCTCTTTATACTTTCCTAAGTTTCACTTAAGGGGGCATATGTACGTACCCAGTTTAAATTCACTTAGGTAAATTATTAAATGCTATGTTGGTATACCAGCAAACCACCTTGTGAAATCCTAGACTTCTCCCAGCTTGCTGTAAATAGTCAGCTTCACTCTGCATTTTAAAACACAGTAGATTTAATAGATGTTGTGATTCTCTTGTTCCTTCTATTGGTTTGAGTCTGTTCATTTTCTGAGTTTTGTTTGTTTGTATGGTGGTTAAGCCTGATATTATCCTGCTATATGTACTTTGCTTTAAAATACTGGAGACCCTTCTTAAAAACGCCTATAATGGACATCCACCAAAATTATAACCTCTACACAGACCCATTAAATTGACCATGTATTATAGATATCCATTAAAAGTAGCACAACCATCACAGAGAGTCCCAAAAAGTAAAATCACGATCATGGGTTTGGCTTTTGGGGTCGATTTTGTGAATATCTCATTAGAGACAGACAATGGGAGGGAACTCATAGATTAAGTAAAAGTTCGTCTTCCTTTGGTCGAGCACTTCGTTCCTCGTGCTTTTTCGGGCGAGTCACTAACCGTACCTTGATCTCACAAAGCATCTATTAGATGGCTTTAGAATCTAGACATCCCGATATATATATATATATATATCTATTATATATTATATATATATATATATATATATATATATTAAACAGATATGTAGATGCCGAGAGGGAATCTCATATAAAAGAGACTTCTCTTCCATAGCCAAAATGCAGGCCTACCAAAGAAGAGTGGTTTTCCACTGATTAGCAGAGATAGGACCGTATTTTGGAAATAAGGATTAAAACCCTTTTAGATAAGGAGAGATTAGGAGAGGGGAAGAAGAAACCTGGTTGACTTTATGCTAGTCCCGGGCAGAGAATAACTTGAAAAGACGAGAGGAGCGAATGTTGTCGGAGTGAGAAAAATGAAAGAGGCATCTACGTAGGGTCAGGATTTGTTTCCATGAGGTTGAACGGTATCTAAGCAGGAATGAAGTGCAGTGTACAACCAGCGGATTGACATGCTATCATCCTCCAAAATGCTAATCGAATATAGCGGGTTGCGTATTGGGAGTAGCTAAGCCACTATAAGAGACAACACTTAGAATAAAAGCCATCCCATGAGAACCCCGCTAAAAATTAAAACTACCAGCCAGCACAGGCACACATTATAATTAATACCACTATAAAATACATTCATTAAAATTGAAGGATTTCACTAAACAAATACAAGTGCAATGACAAATTTCGGTAAATTCAAGGGTTTGTGATGCCACCAACCTGGCATGTATGCAATAACTTATGTTGTTCAAGATGAGCGTGTTTATTAAACGAAACCCCACAAACTTGACAAACACAAGGAGATCGGCTGTGGTTCTAGCCTTTGGCCTCTGAAGCAAATCTTTCATCATTTTCGAGGGCTTCTCTCTGCAAAGATGCATATGAAACACTATTAATAAGATAATCCATTTAATTGGGGTTTCATGGGGCGATTAAAGGCATAAGAAGCCTACTCTATGGCTAGAGATTATGTGAAGCTTGAGCAAAATGCGCTTCGATCTTGTGATTCCACAAGTTTTGCAGGAATAACGACGCAGATCCTTAGGACGTTTTGAGCCATTCCCTTCTCCTGTGGCCATTATGCAAAAACAGAAAACAGTTCGAAACAGACTCAGTAGAATTAAATGAAGCATGTTGGGTATATAAAAAGATATATAGAATAGAGCATAACTGTGAGTAAACCTGTACCGAAAAAAAAAAGAGACCACTTTTCTTAGCTAAAGAATAATATATGTAAGCTACCAAGTATATATAGAGATTTATTTCTGATATTTATAGGATTAAAAAGTTAGAACCTATTTTTAGGTTAACATTTCAAACGAAAAACAAAAACAAACAAATAGAACCGAGTGCGAGCTAAGAACAGGTTACGTTACACAGCGGCCTAGTCAGCGAGATTTGAAGCAACAAAAAAACTGTGTGTGGCCACCTTGGATCTTTTTTTTCATATAGAAGCCAACCAGTTCCTCTTCCGTTGGATGAAATTGGAAGCCTAGAAGATCCATTAAAAACTCTGTCTGCAAAACCCTTACTGGGGATAAAAGCTCATCAATCTCCAAGCCCTTGGAGTGGGATGCCCAAAGACCGACGAGCCCTGCTCTTCAAGATTTGAAGCAACAAAAAAAACTGTGCGGAAAGAATATAAAAAACTAACCTAAACTACATCCAACAGTCTGGAACGTTTTAATCATCTAACATTTAATCGAATGGCTCAAACAAGTACACGTGACAATTGGGGGAGTTGATTTCAGAGATAAACACCTTACAACATAATTACTTTAAAGAAATAATTAAAAATTAAATTACGTCTAAAACGAGTAAAAGAGTTGAGTAAATTTTATCCTTTTCTCAGGCAGTCCTAACACCCTTCAGAGTCCTAGATAATAATATTCTTTAATCTCATCATGCCTTAAAGCGTAATTACTTTAAAGAAATAATTAAAATTGAATTACGTCTAAAGCGAGTAAAGGAGTTGAGTAAATTTTATCCTTTTCTCAAGGAGTCAGAACACCCTTCAGACTTCTAGATAATAATATTCTTTAATCTCATCATTTGATTGCATCGGGTCACTTTATACAAAATTATATATGGGAAATGTTTTTTTCAATTAAAAATTCTTAAGATGTAATCTTTTTATAGTTGTATATAGAAAATAATATTTGCATAATTAATAAAAAGTGAAAAGTAATAAACATTGTATATTTTATATTATTATAAAAAAATAAATATTGTTTTCAATTAAAAAAAAAATATCATTGTATTAAATTTAACTATTATAAAAAATATAAATAATTTTTTCAATTAAAAAATCAAAAGTCATAATATGTATATCACGTTAAAGTCAAACCCAATAATAATGATTCATATAAAAACTATAACATTTAAAATAATAATTAAGAAAGATATAAACCTTAAGTTGAATTAAAAACAATATTATTAAAATAAAATTATATATATTACATAAAAAAATATAAATATGTCAAAGAAAAAATGATATATGTATATATATTACTGGGTTATAATAAAATTAGTATATATATTACCACGGTTATGATAAAATTAGTCTACATTCATTTTAGGTTTAAGGTTTATATTTATCAAACGTGGTGAGTTATCAAATTTCTCAAGGTGAAATTTTTTTTTATGAGAGAAGAAATAGATGAAAGATTTTTTCAAAGTGAAAATCTTTTTAATGAGGGAAGAAATAAATGAAAGACTTATATTTCGAGAAATCTTATTGCTCTTGGTGCTTGATAGATCAAGAATTAAGATGGATCTAGATTGGTTTTATTATTTGTGACACCTTGAGGTAACTATAAATATTTAATATTTACTTTACTCACCAAGTAAACTTGATAATTATTTATTAAAAATAATGGTTAAAAATGAATAAATGGTAAAAGTAGTAAATAACTATTAAATTGGGTTCTAGAATTTAAAGAAGGAACTTGACTAACTCTCTTTTTATTAGGCAGTTGACTATTAAGTAGTTATTCCTCCCTTTTATTCAAGACGTTGCCGAGAAGTTTTTCCAGAGCTCGATGAGAGCTAGTGGAATACTTTTGGGATTATAGATTGAATCTATGAAGGAATTCTGGGCTGGACTGAGTAGCGTCTTACGACCAGTGAATTGCATAACTGCTTTGAAAAGATAAGTGTTTTGGGGAAGAGAAGCATAGGGGAAGGTTTTGGACGGAACTTCCATTATCCTATAGGATGGATGGAGGGACCCTATCCTTAACGTTTGGAGCCTTAGCATAGTGGATATGTATTTAAATGCTCATTTTGTCATTACTCAAATTACTTTTGGACCTAATGTTGTTACGGAGCCTTTTTTATATTTATAAAATAAATTTTCCAGGGTTTTGTGTTATTCTCCAAATGATATGAATGCATATTCACAGATGTCATAAAGGAAATCATGGAATATAACAATGTTGCTGATGAAATGATCACAAGACAAGTAGAAAATTAAACTGTTATTTCTGTACTGGATGGCTTGCTCGAAAGAATAGGATTTATTACTGTTTCCACGAACAACAAATAAAATATGTAATCGAACAACAAATAAAATGAGTAATCGAACTATCCTTTAAATTTAACAACCATTCTATTGTATCGGTAAATATCTTTCCAGAACGTATAAGCAACCATGCCTGGTATGCAAACATTGAAATGTAAGTCAACAGTTTGTAAATAATATATACAACAGAGAATGTGAAGTATGGTTGCATGATTATGTTTAGAGAAATATAACCATTCTATTGTATCGGTAAATATCTTTCCAGAACGTACAAGCAACCATGCCTGGTATGCAAACATTGAAATGTAAGTCAACAGTTTGTAAATAATATATACAACAGAGAATGTGAAGTATGGTTGCATGATTATGTTTAGAGAAATATAAAAACAAAACCCTCAATATTGGGTTTTTTTAGTATTGAAGAGGCACGGCTTATCAACATATTCATGCCATGGGATTAGAACTCGGTGGGGAGGTTATCATTAAAGCCTCCCAACCACCCAGGCTACAAATATGAACCTCCATGCCCTTAAACCTTGAATCGACATGGATAAGGACTGTGCACGGGGCTGTGGAAATTGGAGGGTTGAATTCATATCGACCCATATTTACTCTCTCAATCAATCTACTTCGCGGCAGCCAGAGAGTGGTTCCGGGTGGAGATTTTCGGGTTGATAAAACGATTGAAAACTTGAAACGTTCATATTCCATTAATAGTTCAACAAATAAACTATGAACAATATCAAACATGCCAGAGGAACCTTTCTAAAGGCCATTAAAAATATTTGAAGGAACCAGTTACATACGCAGTAGCTCAAAATATGAATTGTCATAAATCTTTAATTCTAGAAGAGAAAATACAGTGATTAAACATCAGTTCCTATAAATTTTCTAACCTGGAAGAGTAATATGATAATAAGCCGAATAAGTACAAAACATCTAAATAGACGCCGGAATTCGATTCTCAGGCCACAACCGTAATTACTGTTAAAAATGTAATTTCACCTACAGCTTAATTAATTTTCAGCGAAATTATTTAGGAAAACCACCCAAATCTCATGGGACTGCTTTTGCTCAGCAAGTGGTTTTAGTACCAACGCGCTCGATGCAATAAGAATTTTACGCGTGTCGAACTGTACGTCTTCAAAACCACTTTCCATCGAGACGTAAAGTTCCGTAACAAAGGGTCTCCTGATATTGTTTTGAACCATCCGATTGAGTTCATCATTTTCCACCGTCGATTGCAATCAAGCTGCCATCAAATTCATCAACCTGACAACAAATGAATTTGACCTGCGGTCAAAAAAAAAATTGTGTTGACCCCAGTGAAACATAAAGGCAACTTAAATGTGTTCGTAGAGTATTGGTAAAAGTTTTTAATTTTAATGTTTTTTTTTTACGGAATTATGGCAAATTTAAAATAAGTATGAGCATAGCATATAATTTTTAATTTTATTATTTTAAATTTACGGGTGTAAGTTTTTGTTTTACTGAACAAGTAAAACACATTGTAATGTTTTTTTTTGGTCAATGGTATTTCGGAATGAAACGCACGGCAGTGCGAAGAAGTGTATGTAGAAAAATACAGGGGAGCATGTAATGAAATAGGGGAAGCAACTTGCAGGTGAAAAACACACACAACAGTGAATGTAAGAATGGACTTATGAAATGAACTGAAGTTTGCACGACAGTGCGAGGGTGAAGGCAAAGAAAAACTATGCAAAGTGCATAATGTGATTTTTATTTTTACAGCAGTATATGTAAAAGTTTGTTTTACAACAGTAATTGTAAATGAGATTTTCACATAGTGTAAAATCTCAGGAGGAGACAGAGTAATTTTTGTTGTTGAATTTCTTTTGGTGAATCCCTCTGAGTGAAAAAGGATGAATTTTGTATCAGTCTTTTATTAATGAATATAAAGGCTTTTATGGGTGTGTAATACTCTGTTCTCAGAAATTTTTCAAGCTTCCCTGTGCAAAAGATCCTGCAGAAAAATAGAGCATTGTCTCTGTGTGTAGTTTGTTTATTTGTTTTTGGGATTTTACGAGAAAAATCCCCAACAGTGATATCAGAGCAGATCTAGGCTCTTTGAAGGTGTCAAAGAAGCTGAAGGGAGGAGTTTTTGTTGCAGCAGTAAATATATTCTCCGGCAAAGTGAAGTCTTAGATAAAAAAATTCCAGGTATTCCTCAAAGTTTTTTTTTGTGTTACCGCTGAAGAAACAATCAGTGTTTTAATACACAGTCAAGCATTTTATAGCATAGTTAAAGAGTGCAAGAATGGCCAGCACCAGCACCAGCATGGGTATGTTTAATTCTCAATTCCCACAGTTCAATGGGAAAAGCTATGACTATTGGGAAATAACCATGAGAGCCCTGTTTGCCTGTGAAGATTTATGGGAACTTGTTGAAGATGGTTTTGAAGAACCTGCAGATGAAAATGAGTTTAATAGGTTAACTCAGGCAAAGAAAGATCTTCTCAAGAGCAATAGGAAAAAGGATTCAAAAGACCGTGTATTTTTGTATCAAGCAGTGGACCAGAGTGTGTTTCCAAGGATAGCAGCAGCTAAGACATCCAAAGAAGCTTGACAAACCCTCAAGATAGCCTATCAAGGCATGGAGAAAGTAAAAACAACAAAACTACAGTTGCTGAGGAAAGATTTTGAGAATCTGAACATGAAAGAGTCAGACAATATTGACTCATTCTTCACACATGTGATTGGTTTGGTCACACAGATGAGGACTCATGGAGAATTTCTTGAAGAAAGGAGGATTGTGGAGAAACTTTTGAGGGTCCTACCCTCAAAGTTTGATGTGATTGTCACCACCATAGAAGAGACAAAGGATCTCTCAAACTTTTTAGTTGATGAACTTCATGCATCACTAATAACACATGAGCAGAGGTTGAGTAGAAATGAAAACTCATCTCTAGAGCAAGCCTTCAAGACCCATATGTCCTTTGGAAGAGAAAGAGGTCAAGGCAGAGGAAACAAGAGAGAAAGAGGCAGAAGGCAAAACAAAGGTGGAAGGAACAACCCAGCAAATACTCAAGGAAGAGGTAGCAATCCAAATCAGAACTAAGGCCAAGGCAACAACCAACAAAGATGACAACATCATGCTCAAGGATAGAGGTATGAAAAATCCAATGTCCAATGTTATTATTGCAAAAAGTATGGGCACTATTCCAGTGAATGTAGGAAGAAACAGCGTGATATGAGTAATAGACCAAATGCCAATGTCACTAGAGAAAACATTAGTCAAGATAATGTGTTGTTAGCTTGTAACATGGCTGAAACAAACAATGAAGACTTATGGTTTTAAGACTCAGGTTGTAGCAACCATATGACAGAAAACATAGCTTTGTTTTCTGCCTCAGATCAAAAATGTGAAATCAGAAGTCACATTTGGGACTGATAGCAAAATTTCTGTTATGGGAAAAGGAGAAGTCAAAATATTTACAAAGAAGGGTGAAAAGAAAATCATAGCAGGTGTCTACTATGTCCCTGGAATGAGATGTAACCACTTGAGTATTGGATAGCTTGTCCATAAGGGGTACAATTTTTTCTTTAAGAATGATGTATGCATCATCATGGATAGAGCACCTAGCAAACGATGCATTGCTGAAGTGAAGATGACAAGGAACAGGATGTTCCCTCTAAGAATAAGGGCAGATTTGAAAAACAAAGAAGTAATTGCAGCAGTTACCCAAGAGGCTTTCCAAAGCGTGCCAAATGATGAAAATTGGTTGTGGCACTTGAGATTTAGACATCTCAATTTTGGAGGTCTTAATTTGTTGATTAGAAAAGGGATGGTAAGAGGATTACCATTGATAGAGAAACTGGACATCCTTTGTGAAGGTTGCATATTGGGAAAACAACACAGAAAAAGTTTTCCATCAGGGAAAAGCATAAGGGCAAAGGCACCCTTAGAGATTGTCCACTCAGATGTATGTGGACCGATGCAAACTCCATCACTAGCAGGCAGGCAATATTTTCTAACATTCATTGATGATTTTACAAGAAAAACTTGGGTCTATTTCCTTAAGAACAAAAGTGAAGCGTTTGAAAAATTCCGAAATTTCAAAGCACTTGTTGAAAATCAAAGTGGGCTGCGCATCAAAGTTTTGAGAATAGATAGAGGAGGTGAGTATATCTCCAAGGAATTCCTACTATTTTGTAGAGAAAATGGAATACACAAGCAGTTTACAGCAAGGTACACCCCACAGCAAAATGGAGTAGCTGAAAGGAAGAACAGTTCCATTATGGATATGGCGAGGAGCATGATAAAGGCAAAGAATTTGCCAAATGATTATTGGGCTGAAGCTGTAAATTGTGCAGCATATATTTTGAACAGGTGTCCTACAAAAGTAGTGATGAACAGAGTGCCAGAAGAAGCATGGAGTGGGAGAAAGCAAGGAGTCACCCACATGAGAGTTTTTGGATGTGTGGGTTATGCACACATTCCAGATCAGCTAAGGAGGAAGTTGGACAGCAAAGGGGAGAAATGTATTTTCATCAGATACAGTGAAAAATCCAAAGATTACAGGTTGTATATCCCATCTACCAAGAAGTTTTTTGCTAGCAGAGATATTCAGTCCATTCAGGAGAAAGCTTGGGATGGAAGCATAGAGAAAACAATGAATGTTAAAAATTGTTTGTCTCATGATGAAGATGATGAGGAGATGGCTGAAACACATCCTCAAACAACAGCGCCAACACAAGGATAGCAAGCAACACCCTTGAGGAGAAATGGAAGTGCTTCTCCAAGCACACCACAAGGAGGAAATTCAAGTGCATCTTCAAGCACTTGCACACCAAATGAAAGAGGTAAGAAGTTCAGAAATTTAAGTGACATTTATGAGCAAGAGGCAGCAAATGAAGGTATGAATTCTTTGCTTGCATTATATTGTCATGTTGATGACCCTATTCATTTCGAAGATGCAATTGAGGATAAGAAATGGATAGAAGCTATGGATGAAGAGATCAATGCCATAGAAAGAAACAAAACATGGGAGTTGGTTGAGCTACCAAAAGGTAAAGAAGTCATTGGAGTCAAATGGGTTTATAAGACCAAGTGCAATGTTGATGGAAAAATGGAAAGACACAAGGCAAGGTTGGTTGTCAAATGGTACAAGCAGCAGTATGGGAGAGACTATGAGGAAACTTTCCCACCGGTTGCAAGAATGGAAAACATATGCACCAAATTACAAAATGCGAAAGTCAAAGTTCTTAAAGTTTTAAATTAAAAAATTTCAAACAGTTGCGAGGAAGTTTAATGAATGCAACTGCCCAACACTCATCCAATGGCCATTTGAGGAGGGTCAAAGCCATTCATCAATATGAAGAGATCTATAAAAGAAAACAAGGACTTTGAGGAAGGGATTCCTATCTTTTCATACCCAAATGTTGCTCGATTATTGAGAAAGGGCTTGACAAGTTAGTGAGGGTTTCCCTTTTGTTTTTATTTTAATATATTTTCATGCTTAGATTTTTGCTAATATGATGTCATTGGTGGACCTTAATATATGACGCTGCACCATACTCTGATTGTTACCACTGCAGGTGGTAGCATCTTCGTTCTCTCTCAGGGGCTTATTGTGGCCTCATTGTGATCCTTTTACCCCACAAGAGGAATCTTGTAGTGTCTGACTCAATGTTTCTTCCTCTTTAACTCTATCTCGGGTACCAAGCTTTCTACCCATCCTTTCTATCACCTGCTTTTGGAGTTGAGAGCAATGCATAAATTCAACCAAAGCTAATCTAAGGAAGGGCTTGAAATCTATGTTACTAGAAACCAGAAAGAGGAAACAAAATGAGAAATGACAATGGGATGAGAAATGGAGTTTGGAGGTTTCATATTGAAGAAACGAGGAGAGATAAAAAAAAGAAAAATATGAAACATAAAACCAAGCATTTGTTTCACATTCAAGAAACGAGGAGGGAGAAAAAACAAGAAAAATATTAAACATAAAACCAAGCATTCATCATTAACATTCTCGAATACTATGGTTCATAGGTAGTTTCTCATAGGCTTTAGCTACTCACATTGGCCATTCCTTAATACTTATAGTTATCAACAAAGCTTCCATTGCTCACATAAGCCATTCTTGAATACCCATGTTTGATCCTCTAGGTTGGTAAATACAATAGTGAAGAAACACTTGGCACCGAATTCAAGTTTGATTTAGCCTTTGCATCTTCCAGATAAGTACATGATCTCACATACATTGTATATATTCTTGGATGTGACTTGAGTGGACCTCAAATTTTGGATCTATTGTGGCATTTGCCACACAATTATTGGGTTATTGTTTTCATGGTTGGGTAACAAAATGGTGGAGATTGAGTTGATCTCCATTGGATATAGAGCCAAAAATAGAGGGTTGTCTCAAACTATTGCCACTTACAGAACCATAAATACTACAACATCTGTTATAAGAAAAAATCTAAAGAGAAAACTTTCAAACCTTTATCTTTAATCCATTATAATAGAAAACTAATCTTTATAATAACAAAAATAATATATTTTAAAAAGTATAGTTGAACTAGATATTAAATTGCTAGTTTGTGAGAAAAAATTAACTAAATTACCTAATTACTAATTTATAAAAATATATATAAAATATCTATATACATTACTAATTTTTAAAAGATATTTGATCCCTTTAGGGTGTTGGTATATCCGGAATTAAGATGGATCTAGGCTAGTATATATTATTCACCATAATTATTGTTAAAGTGTATAATGGATGTCTCATATTTGTATTTGCATTGATTAAATGATTATTATATGTAGTCATGTTTTATATTAATTATTTTAATGCATCATATATATGGTTTTGTGTAGTAAATTTATTTTTATGTTAAATTTTAATAGTTAAATTTAGCTATTCTTTCTTGATATTAGTTATTTTTTATTAATTTTGATTTTATTCTTTTGGATCCATTAAAATTTGTTATCTGAGTCAATGTTTCCAATTAACAAGTGTGGTTGATCAATATAAATAAGTGAAATAAATTATTAAATTGTGATTTTTTTAAATTTCTACTTAGTTAAATATTATATATAAAT